>JAVTVJ010003726.1:0-15726 GCA_034509425.1 Eopsaltria australis
CTGAAATTCCGCATGGATCAAGTCTCCTCGCAGACCCAAGCTGCCACCGAGAAGGACCCTGGCTGCCCTTGCAGGGCCAAAACCCTCCTCCAAACTGACATCAAGAAACTGGGGGGCAGAGTTCTCTTTCTCAGAGAAAAGGGACACTTTTTGTGTCCCGGCCCTGAGGCACTCTGCTCCCGGACGCAACCTGAAATGCAGCATGGATCAAGATGCTTCCCACATCCAAGCTGCCATCAACTAGAACTCTGGCTGAATTGTAGGGCTAAATGCCTCCTAAAAACTGGCATCATGCATCTGTGGGACTGAGTTTTCTTTCACATGGAAAAGCGCCATTGTTTGAATCGAAGGCCACATATCTGGGAGTTGACAGCCGCATGCTGAAATTCCGCACAGATTAAGATTCCTGGCAGACCCAAGCTGGCCACCACAAGGACCCTGCTGCCCTTGAGGTCCAAAACACACTCCCTCCAAACTGGACATCAAGAAACTGGGGTGCAGAGTTCTCTTTCTCAGAGAAAAGGGAGCACTTTGTGTCCCAGCCCTAAGGCAATCTGGCTCCCGACGCCACCTGAAATTCCCGTATGGATCAAGATTATCGCAGACGCAAGCTGCCATCAACCAGGACTCTGGTTGCATTGTAGGGTAAACCTCCACCAAACCGACATCATGAAATCTGGGCCTAAGGTTTTCTTTCACGTGGGAAAAGTGGCCATCATTTGTATCGTAGGCCCCATGTCTGGGAGTCGACTGCCGCCTCTTCAAATTCGCATGGAGCAAGATCCTCGCAGACTGCCAAGCTGCCACGGACTAGGACCCTGGCTGCCCTTGCAGGGCCAAAATCCTCATCAAAACTGACATCAAGAAAGTGGGGGCTAGAGTTCTCTTTCTCAGAGAAAACGGGCACTTTTTGTGTCCCAGCCCTAAGGCACTGTGCTCCCAGACGCCACCTGAAATTCCGCATTGATCAAGATCCTTCCCAGACAGAGGCTGCCATCAACTAGAACTCTGGCTGCAATTGTAGGGCTAAATGCCTCCTAAAAACTGGCATCATGCATCTAGGGGACTGAGTTTTCTTTCACTTGGAAAAGCGCCATTGTTTGAATCGAAGGCCACATATCTGGGAGTTGACAGCCGCATGCTGAAATTCCGCATGGATTAAGATCCCTTGCAGACCCAAGCTGCCACCAAGAAGGACCCTGGCTGCCCTTTGCAGGGCAAAACCTCCTCCAATGACATCAAGAAGTGGGGGGCAGGTTCTCTTTCTGCTCAGAGAAAAGGGACACTTTTTGTGTCCCGGCCCCTAAGGCCTGTGCTCCCTGCTTCTCTATATTCCCGTATGGGATCAAGATTCTCGCAGACCCATCTGCTACGCGGAAAGGACTCTGGCTGCCTTGCAGGGCAAACCCTCCCTCCAAATCTTACATGAAGAAACTGGGGGCAGAGTTTCTTTCTCAGAGAAAAGGGACACTTTTTGTGTCCGCGCCTAAGGCACTCTGCTCCCTGGTTCCTCCTGATATTCCGTATGGATCAAGATTCCTCGCAGACCCAAGCTGCCACCGACAAGGACCCTGGCTGCCCTTGCAGGGCCAAAATCCTCCTCCAAACTGACATCAAGGATGTGGGGGGCAGAGTTCTCTTTCTCAGAGAAAAGGGACACTTTTTGTGTCCCGGCCCTAAGGCACTGTGCTCCCTGCTGCCTACTGATATTCCGTATGGATCAAGATTCCTCGCAGACGCAAGCTTCCACCGACTAGGACACTGGCTGCCCTTGCAGGCCAAAACCCTCCTCCAAACTGACATCAAGAAACTGGGGGGCAGAGTTCTCTTTCTCAGAGAAAAGGGACACTTTTTGTGTCCCGGCCCCAAGGCACTCTGCTCCCTGCTGCCTGTTGAAAACTCGTACGGATCAAGATTCCTCTCAGACCCAAGCTGCTACCGACAAGAACCCTGGCTGCCCTTGCAGTGCCAAACCCTCCTCCAAACTGACATCAAGAAACTGGGGGGCAGAGTTCTCTTTCTCAGAGAAAAGGGACACTTTTTGTGTCCCGGCACTAAGGCACTTTGCGCTCCGGACGCCACTGATTTCTAATGGATCAAGATTTCTCTCAGACCCAAGCTGCTAACGACAAGAACCCTGGGCTGCGCCTTGCAGGGCCAAAACCCTCTCCACACTGACATCAAGAAACTGGGGGGCAGTTTGACTTTCTCTTTCTCAGAGAAAAGGGACACTTATTGTGTCCGGGCCCTAAGGCACTCTGCTCCCGGACGCCAGGTGAAATGCCGCACAGATCAAGATGCTTCCCAGACCCAAGCGGCCATCAACTAGAACTCTGGCTGCAATTGTAGGGCTAAATGCCTCCTAAAAACTGGCATCATGCATCTGGGGGACTGAGTTTTCTTTCGCATGGAAAAGCGCCATTGTTTGAATCGAAGGCCACATATCTGGAAGTTAGCCGCATGCTGAAATTCCGAATGGATTAAGATTCCTCGCAGACCCAAGCTGCCACCGACAAGGACCCTGGCTGCCCTTGCAAAGCCAAAATCCTCCTCAAAACTGACATCAAGAAACTGGGGGGCAGAACTCTCTTTTTCAGAGGAAAGGTACATTTTTGTGTCCTGGCCCTAAGGCACTCTGCTCCCGGACGCCACCTGAATTTCCGTATGGATCAAGATTTTTCACTGACGCAAGCTGCCATCAACCAGGACTCTGGTTGCATTTGTAGGGCTAAAACCCTCCACCAAACCGACATCATGAATCTGGGGGCCTAAGTTTTCTTTCACGTGGAAAAGTGCCATCATTTGTATCGTAGGCCCCCTGACTGGGAGTCGACTGCCGCCTCTTCAAATTCCGCATGGAGCAAGACCCCTCACAGACCCAGCTGCCACCGACAAGGACCCTGGCTGCCCTTGCAGGGCCAAAACCCTCCTCCAAACTGACATCAAGAAACTGGGGGGCAGAGTTCTCTTTCTCAGAGAAAAGGGACACTTTTTGTGTCCCGGCCCTAAGGCACTGTGCTCCCTGCTTCCTCCTGAGAATCCGTATGGATCAAGATCCTCGCAGACCCAAGCAGCCACCGACAAGGACCCTGGCTGCCCTTGCAGGGCCAAAAGCCTCCTCCAAACTGACATCAAGAAAGTGGGGGGCAGAGTTCTCTTTCTCAGAGAAAAGGGACACTTTTGTTGTCCCGGCTCCAAGGCACTGTGCTCCCGGACGACGCCTGAAATGCCACACGCATAAAGATCCTTCCCAGACCCAAGCTGCCATCAACTAGAACTCTGGCTGCAATTGTAGGGCTAAATGCCTCCTAAAAACTGGCATCATGCATCTGGGGGACTGAGTTTTCTTTAGCATGGAAAAGCGCCATTGTTTGAATCGAAGGCCACATATCTGGAAGATGACAGCCGCATGCTGAAATTCCGCATGGATTAAGATTCCTCGCAGACTCAAGCTGCCACCGACAAGGACACTGGCTGCCCTTGCAGGGCCAAAACCCTCCTCCAAACTGACATCAAGAAACTGGGGGGCAGAGTTCTCTTTCTCAGAGAAAAGGGACACTTTTTGTGTCCCGGCCCTAAGGCACTGTGCTCCCTGCTTCCTCCTTATATTCCGTATGGATCAAGATTCCTCGCAGACCCATCTGCTACCGACAAGGACTCTGGCTGCCCTTGCAGGGCCAAAACCCTCCTCCAAACTTACATGAAGAAACTGGGGGGCAGAGTTCTCTTTCTCAGAGAAAAGGGACACTTTTTGTGTCCCGGCCCTAAGGCACTGTGCTCCCTGCTGCCTCCTGAAATTCCGTATGGATCAAGATTCCTTGCAGACCCAAGCTGCCACCGACAAGGATTCTGGCTGCCCTTGCAGGGCCAAAACCCTCCTCCAAACTGACATCAAGGATGTGGGGGGCAGAGTTCTCTTTCTCAGAGAAAAGGGACACTTTTTGTGTCCCGGCCCTAAGGCACTGTGCTCCCTGCTGCATCCTGATATTCCGTGTGGATCAAGATCCCTCGCAGACCCAAGCTGCCACCGAGAAGGATCCTGGCTGCCCTTGCAGGGCCAAAACCCTCCTCCAAACTGACATCAAGAAAGTAAGGGGCAGAGTTCTCTTTCTCAGAGTAAAGGGACACTTTTTGTGTCCCGGCCCCAAGGCACTCTGCTCCCTGCTGCCTGTTGAAAACTCGTACGGATCAAGATTCCTCTCAGACCCAAGCTGCTACCGACAATAACCCTGGCTGCCCTTGCAGTGCCAAACCCTCCTCCAAACTGACATCAAGAAACTGGGGGGCAGAGTTCTCTTTCTCAGAGAAAAGGGACACTTTTTGTGTCCCGGCCCTAAGGCACTTTGCGCCCGGACGCCACCTGGATTTCCGTATGGATCAAGATTTCTCTCAGACCCAAGCTGCTACCGACAAGAACCCTGGCTGCCCTTGCAGGGCCAAAACCCTCCTCCAAACTGACATCAAGAAACTGGGGGGCAGAGCTCTCTTTCTCAGAGAAAAGGGACACTTATTGTGTCCCGGCCCTAAGGCACTGTGCTACCGGACGCCACCTGAAATGCCGCATGGATCAAGATCCTTCCCAGACCCAAGCTGCCATCAACTAGAACTCTGGCTGCAATTGTAGGGCTAAATGCCTCCTAAAAACTGGCATCATGCATCTGGGGGACTGAGTTTTCTTTCGCATGGAAAAGCGCCATTGTTTGAATCGAAGGCCACATATCTGGAAGTTGACAGCCGCATGCTGAAATTCCGCATGGATTAAGATTCCTCGCAGACCCAAGCTGCCACCGACAAGGACCCTGGCTGCCCTTGCAAAGCCAAAATCCTCCTCCAAACTGACATCAAGAAACTGGGGGGCAGAGCTCTCTTTCTCAGAGAAAAGGACACTTTTTGTATCCCGGCCTTAAGGCACTGTGCACCCGGACGCCACCTGAATTTCCGTATGGATCAAGATTTTTCACTGACGCAAGCTGCCATCAACCAGGACTCTGGTTGCATTTGTAGGGCTAAAACCCTCCACCAAACCGATATCATGAAACTGGGGGCCTAAGTTTTCTTCACGTGGAAAAGTGCCATCATTTGTATCGTAGGCCCCCTGTCTGGGAGTCGACTGCCGCCTCTTCAAATTCCGCATGGAGAAGGATCCCTCAGAGACCCAAGCTGCCACCGAGAAGGACACTGGCTGCCCTTGCAGGCCAAAACCCCTCCTCCAAACTGACATCAAGAAACTGGGGGACAGAGTTCTCTTTCTCAGAGAAAAGGGACACTTTTTGTGTCCCGGCCTAAAGCACTGTGCTCCCTGCTGCCTCCTGAAATTCCGCATGGATCAAGATTCCTCGCAGACCCAAGCTGCCACCGACAAGGACCCTGGCTGCCCTTGCAGGGCCAAAACCCTCCTCCAAACTGCGATCAAGAAACTGGGGGGCAGAGTTCTCTTTCTCAGAGAAAAGGGACACTTTTTGTGTCCCGGCCCGAAGGCACTCTGCTCCCGGACGCCACCTGAAATGCCGCATGGATCAAGATCCTTCCCAGACCCAAGCTGCCATCAACTAAACTCTGGCTGCAATTGTAGGGCTAAATGCCTCCTAAAAACTGGCATCATGCATCTGGGGGACTGAGTTTTCTTTCACATGGAAATGCGCCATTGTTTGCATCGAAGGCCACATATCTGGGAGTTGACAGCCGCATGCTGAAATTCCGCATGGATTAAGATTCCTCGCAGACCCAAGCTGCCACCAAGAAGGACCCTGGCTGCCCTTGCAGGGCCAAAACCCTCCTCCAAACTGACATCAAGAAACTGGGGGGCAGCAGTTTCTCTTCCTCAGAGAAAGGGACACATTTTGTTGTCCCGGCCCTAAGCACTCTGCTCCCGGACGCCACTGAAATTCCATATGATCAAGATCCTTCCCAGACCTAAGCTCCCATCAAACTAGAACTCTGGCTGCAATTGTAGGCTAAATGCCTCCTAAAAACTGTGCATCATGGATCTGGGAGGCTGCAGTTTTCTTTCACGTGGAAAAGTGCCGTCCTATATATCATAGGCCCCATTACTGGGAGTCGACCGCCGCCTCTTCAAATTCCGCATGGAGCAAGATCCCTCACAGACCCAAGCTGCCACCGACTAGGAACCAAGCTGCCCTTGCAGGGTCAAAAACCCTCCTCCAAACTGCATCAAGAAACTGGGGGGGCAGAGTTCTCTTTCTCTGAGAAAAGGGACACTTTTTGTGTCCCGGCCCTAAGGCACTCTGCTCCCTGCTGCCTCCTGAAATTCCGTATGGATCAAGATTCCTCGCGACCCAAGCTGCCACCGAGAAGGACCCTGGCTGCCCTTGCAGGGCCCAAACCCTCCTCCAAACTGACATCAAGAAACTGGGGGGCAGAGTTCTCTTACTCAGAGAAAAGGGACACTTTTTGTGTCCCGGCCCTAAAGCACTGTGCTCCCTGCTTCCTGCTGAAATTCCGTATGGTTCAAAATTATTCGCTGACGAAAGCTGCCATCAACCAGGACTCTGGTTGCATTTGTAGGGCTAAAATCCTCCACCAACCCAACACCATGAATTTCGGGCCTAAGTTTTCTTTCACGTGGATATGTGCAATCATTTGTATCGTACGCCCCATGTCTGGGAATCAACTGCAGTCTCTTCTAATTCTGCGTGGAGCAAGATCCATCACAGACCCAAGCTGCCACCGACAAGGACCCTGGCTGCCCTTGCAGGGCCAAAACCCTCCTCCAAACTGACATCAAGAAAGTGGGGGGCAGAGTTCTCTTTCTCAGAGAAAGGGACACTTTTTGTGTCCCGGCCCTAAGGCACTGTGCTCCCGGACGCCACCTGAAATTCCGTATTGATCAAGATTACTGGCTGACGCAAGCTGCCATCAACTAGAACTCTGGCTGCAATTGTAGGGCTAAATGCCTCCTAAAAACTGGCATCATGGATTTGGGAGACTGAGTTTTCTTTCACGTGGAAAAGTGCCATCATTTGTATCGAAGGCCCCATGTCTGGAAGACGACAGCCGCATGCTGAAATTCTGCATGGATTAAGATTCCTCGCAGACCCAAGCTACCACCGAGAAGGACCCTGGCTTCCCTTGCAGGGCCAAAACCCTCCACCAAACTGACGTCAGGAAAAGTGGGGGCCAGAGTTCTCTTTCTCAGAGAAAAGCGGACACTTTTGTGTCCCGGCCCGAAGGCACTGTGCTCACCGGACGGCACCGGAATTTCCGGTATGGATCAAGATTCCTGTGCATGACGCCAAGCTGCCATCAACTAGAACTCTGGCTGCAATTGCAGGGCTAAATGCCTCCTAAAAACTGGCATCGTGGATCTGGGAGATTGAGTTTTCTTTCACGTGTAAAAGTGCCATAATTTGTATCGTAGGCCCCATGTCTGGGAGTCGACAGCCGCCTCTTCAAATTCCGCATGGAGCAAGGTCCACCACAGACCCAAGATGCCACCGAGAAGGACCCTGGCTGCCCTTGCAGGGCCAAAACCCTCCTCCAAACTGACATCAAGAAAGTGGGGGGCATAGTTCTCTTTCTCAGAGAAAAGGGACACTTTTTGTGTCCCGGCTCTAAGGCACTGTGCTCCCTTCTGGCCCCTGAAATTCCGCATGGATCAAGATTTCTCGCAGGCCCATGCTGCCACCGACAAGGACCCTGGCTGCCCTTGCAGGGCCAAAACTTTCCTCCAAACTGACATCAAGAAACTGGGAGGCAGAGTTCTCTTTCTCAGAGAAAAGGGACACTTTTTGTGTCCCGGCCCGAAGGAACTGTGCTCCCGGACGCCACCTGAAATTCCGTATGGATCAAAATTATTCGCTGACGCAAGCTGCCATCATCCAGGACTCTGGTTGCATTTTTAGGGCTAAAATCCTCCACCAAACCAACACCATGAATTCCGGGCCTAAGTTTTCTTTCACGTGGATAAGTGCAATCATTTGTATCGTACGCCCCATGTCTGGGAATAAACAGCAGTCTCTTCAAATTCCGCATGGAGCAAGATCCATCACAGACCCAAGCTGCCACCGACAAGGACCCTGGCTGCCCTTGCAGGGCCAAAACCCTCCTCCAAACTGACATCAAGAAACTGGGGGGCAGACATCTCTTTCTCAGAGAAAAGGGACACTTTTTGTGTCCCGCCCTAAGGCACTCTGCTCCCGGATGCCACCTGAAATTCCGTATGGATCAAGATTCCTGCTGACGCAAGCTGCCATCAACTAGAACTCTGGCTGCAATTGTAGGGCTAAATGCCTCTATAAACTGGCATCATGGATTTGGGAGACTGAGTTTTCTTTCACGTGGAAAAGTGCCATCATTTGTATCGTAGGCCCCATGTCTGGGAGTCGACAGCCGCCCTAAAATTCGCATGCAGCAAGATCCCTCACAGACCCAGCTGCCACCTACAAGGACCCTGGCTGCCCTTGCAGGGCCAAAACCCTCCTCCAAACTGACATCAAGAAACTGGGGGGCAGAGTTCTCTTTCTCAGAGAAAAGGGACACTTTTTGTGTCCCGGCCCTAAGGCACTGTTCTCCCTGCTGCCTCCTGAAATTCCGCATGGATCAAGATTCCTTCGCAGACCCAAGCTGCCACCGACAAGGACCCTGGCTGCCCTTGCAGGGCCAAAACCCTCCTCCAAACTGACATCAAGAAAGTGGGGGGCAGAGTTCTCTTTCTCAGAGAAAAGGGACACTTTTTGTGTCCCGGCTCGAAGGCACTGTTTTCCCGGACGCCACCTGAAATTCCGCATGGATCAAGATCCTTCCCAGACCCAAGCTGCCATCAACTAGAACTCTGGCTGCAATTGTAGGGCTAAATGCCTCCTAAAAACTGGCATCATGGATCTGGGTGACTGAGTTTTCTTTCAGATGGAAAAGTGCCATTGTTTGTACTGAAGGCCACATATCTGGGAGTTGACAGCCGCATGCTGAAATTCGCATGGATTAAGATTCCTCGCAGACCCAAGCTGCCACCGACAAGGACCCTGGCTGCCCTTGCAGGGCCAAAACCCTCCTCCAAACTGACATCAAGAAACTGGGGGGCAGAGTTCTCTTTTCCTCAGAGAAAATGGACACTTTTTGTGTCCGGCCCTAAGGCCAGCTGTTTCTCACCTGCTTGGCCTGCTTGATATTCCGCATGGATTAAGATTCCTCGCAGACCCAAGCTGCGCACTGACAAGGACGCCTGCTGCCTTGAAAGGGCCAAACAACCTCTCCAACTGACAGCAAAAAAGTGGGGGGCAGATTCTCTTCTCAGGGAAAGGACACATTTGTGTTCCCGGCCCTAAGGCACTCTGCTCCCGGTACGCCAGCCTGGAAAATCCATATTGGATCAAGATCTTCCAGACCCAATGCTGCCATCACTAGAACTTCTGGCTGCAATTGTAGGGCTAAATGCCTCCTAAAACTGGCATCATGGATCTGGGAGGACTGAGTTTTCTTTCACATGGAAAAGCGCCATTGTTTGTATCGTAGGCCCCATGTCTGGGAATTGACAGCCGCCTCCTCAAATTCCGCGTGAAGCAAGATCCATCACAGACCCAAGCTGCCACCGAAAAGGACTCTGGCTGCCCTTGCAGGGCCCAAACCCTCCTCCAAACTGACATCAAGAAAGTGGGGGGCAGAGTTCTCTTTCTCAGAGAAAAGGGACACTTTTTGTGTCCCAGGCCTAAGGCACTCTTCTGCCGGACGCCACCTGAAATTCCGTATGGATCAAGATTCCTGGCAGACGCAAGCTGCCAATAACTAAGAAAATCTGGCTGCAATTGTAGGGCTAAATGCCTCCTAAAAAACTGGCATCATGGATTATGGGAGACTGAGTTTTTCTTTTCACGTGGAAAAGTGCATCATTGTACGAAGCCCCCATGTCTGGAAGAACAGACAGCCGCATGCTGAAATTCTGCATGGATTAGAGATTCCTCGCAGACCCAAGCGGCCACCGAGAAGGACCCTGGCTGCCCTTGCAGGGCCAAAACCCTCCTCCAAACTGACATCAAGAAACTGGGGAGCAGAGCTCTTTTCTCAGAGAAAAGGACACTTTTTGTGTCCCGGCCCTAAGGCACTCTGCTCCCGGACGCCACCTGAAATTTCGGCATGGATCAAGATCCTTCCCAGACCCAAGCTGCCATCAACTAGAACTCTGGCTGCAATTGTAGGGCTAAATGCCTCCTAAAAACTGGCATCATGGATTTGGGAGACTGAGTTTCTTTCACGTGGAAAAGTGCCATCATTTGTATCGTAGGCCCCATGTCTGGGAGTCGACAGCCGCCTCTTCAAATTCCGCATGGAGCAAGATCCCTCACAGACCCAAGCTGCCACCTACAAGGACTCTGGCTGCCCTTGCAGGGCCAAAACCCTCCACCAAACTGACGCCAGGAAACTAGGGGGCAGAGTTCTCTTTCTCAGAGAAAAGGGACACTTTTTGTGTCCCGGCCCTAAGGCACTGTTCTCCCTGCTGCCTCCTGAAATTCCGCATGGATCAAGATTCCTCGCAGACCCCAGCTGCCACCAACAAGGACCCTGGCTCCCCTGCAGGGCCAAAACCCTCCTCCAAACTGACATCAAGAAACTGGGGGGCAGAGTTCTCTTTCTCTAAGAAAAGGGACACTTTTTGTGTCCAGGCCCGAAGGCACTGTGTTCCTGGATGCCTCCTTAAATTCCGCAAGGATCAAGACCCCTCACAGACCCAAGCTGCCACCGAAAGGACCCTGGCTGCCCTTGCAGGGCCAAAACCCTCCTCCAAACTGACATCAAGAAACTGGGGGGCAGAGTTCTCTTTCTCAGAGAAAAGGGACACTTTTGGTGTCCCGGCCCTAAAGCACTGTTCTCCCTGCTGCCTGCTGAAATTCCGCACGGATCAAGATCCCTCACAGACCCAAGCCGCCACCGAGAAGGACCCTGGCTGCCCTTGCAGGGCCAAAACCCTCCTCCAAACTGACATCAAGAAAGTGGGGGGCAGAGTTCTCTTTCTAAGAGAAAAGTACACTTTTTGTGTCCCGGCCCTAAGGCACTCTGCTCCCGGACGCCACCTGAAATTCCGTATGGATCAAGATTACTGGCTGACGCAAGCTGCCATCAACAAGAACTTTGGCTGCAATTGTAGGGCTAAATGCCTCCTAAAAACTGGCATCATGGATTTGGGAGACTGAGTTTTCTTTGACGTTGATAAGTGCCATCATTTGTATCGTAGGCCCCATATCTGGGAGTCAACAGCCGCCTCTTCAAATTCCTCATGGAGCAAGATCCATCACAGACCCAAGCTGCCACCTATAAGGACCATGGCTACCCTTGCAGGGCCAAAACACTCCACCAAACTGACGTCAGGAAACTGGGGGGCAGAGTTCTCTTTCTCAGAGAAAAGGGACACTTTTTGTGTCCCGGCCCTAAGGGAGTGTGCTCCCGGATGCCTCCTGAAATTCCGTATGGATCAAGATCTCTCACAGACCCAAGCTGCCACCGACAAGGACCCTGGCTGCCCTTGCAGGGCCAAAACCCTCCTCCAAACTGACGTCAGGAAACTGGGGGGCAGAGTTCTCTTTCTCAGAGAAAAGGGACACTTTTTGTGTCCCAGCCTTAAGGCACTGTGCTCCCGGATGCCTCTTCAAATTCCGTATGGATCAAGATCCCTCACAGAACCAAGCTGCCACCGACAAGGACCCTGGCTGCCTTTGCAGGGCCAAAACCCTCCTCCAAACTGACATCAAGAAACAGGGGGGCAGAGTTCTCTTTCTCAGAGAAAAGGGACACTTTTTGTGTCCCGGCCGTAAGGCACTGTTCTCCCTGCTGCCTCCTGAAATTCCGCATGGATCAAGATTCCTCAGAGACCCCAGCTGCCACCGACAAGGACCCTGGCTGCCCTTGCAAGGACAAAACCCTCCTCCAAACTGAGATCAAGAAACTGGGGGGCAGAGTTCTCTTTCATGGAGAAAAGGGACACTTTTTGTGTCCCGGCCCTAAGGCACTGTTCTCCCTGCTGCCTGCTGAAATTCCGCATGGATCGAGATTCCTCGCAGACCCAAGCTGCCACCGGCAAGGACCCTGGCTGCCCTTGCAGGGCCAAAACCCTCCTCCAAACTGACATCAAGAAAGTGTGGGGCAGAGTTCTCTTTCCCAGAGAAAAGGGACACTTTTTGTGTCCCGGCCCTAAGGCACTCTGCTCCCGGACGCCACCTGAAATGCCGCATGGATCAAGATCCTTCCCAGACCCAAGCTGCCATCAACGAGAACTCTGGCTGCAATTGTAGGGCTAAATGCCTCCTAAAAACTGGCATCATGAATTTGGGAGACTGAGTTTTCTTTCACGTGGAAAAGTGCTATCATTTGTATCGTAGGCCCCATGTCTGGGAGTCGACAGCCGCCTCTTCAAATTCCGCATGGAGCAAGATCCATCACAGACCCAAGCTGCCACTGAGAAGGACCCTGGCTGCCCTTGCAGGGCCAAAACCCTCCTCCAAACTGACATCAAGAGAGTGGGGGGCAGAGTTCTCTTTCTCAGAGAAAAGGGACACTTTTTGTGTCCCAGCCCAAAGGCACTCTGCTGCCGGACGCCACCTGAAATTCCGTATGGATCAAGATTCCTGGCTGATGCAAGCTACCATCAACTAGAACTCTGGCTGCAATTGTAGGGGTAAATGCCTCCTAAAAACTGGCATCATGGATTTGGGAGACTGAGTTTTCTTTCCCGTGGATAAGTGCCATCATTTGTATCGTAGGCCCCATGTCTGGGAGTCGACAGCCGCCTCTTCAAATTCCGCATGGAGCAAGATCCATCACAGACCCAAGCTGTCACTGAGAAGAACCCTGGCTGCCCTTGCAGGGCCAAAACCCTTCTCCAGCCTGACATCAAGAAAGTGAGGGGCAGAGTTCTCTTTCTCAGAGAAAAGGGACACTTTTTGTATCCCGGCTCTAAAGCACTGTGCTCCCTGCTGCCAGCTGATATTCCGCATGGATCAAGATTCCTCGCAGACCCAAGCTGCTACCGAAAAGGAGCCTGGCTGCCTTTGCAAGGCCAAAACCCTCCTCTAAACTGACATCAAGAAACTGGGGGCAGACTTCTCTTTCTCAGAGAAAAGGGACACTTTTTGTGTCCCGGCCCGAAGGCACTCTGCTCCATGCTGCCTGCTGAAATACCGCATGGATTAAGATTCCTCACTGACCCAAGCTACCACCGACAAGGACCCTGGCTGCCCTTGCAGGGCCAAAACCCTCCTCCAAACTGACATCAAGAAAGTGGGGGGCAGAGTTCTCTTTCTCAGAGAAAAAGGGACACTTTTTGTGTCCCGGCCCTAAGGCACTCTGCTCCCGGATGCCTCCTGAAATTCCGCATGGATCAAGATCCCTCACAGACCCAAGCTGCCACCGACAAGGACCCTGGTTGCCTTTGCAGGGCCAAAACCCTCCTCCAAACTGACATCAAGAAACAGGGGGGCAGAGTTCTCTTTCTCAGAGAAAAGGGACACTTTTTGTGTCCCGTCCCTAAGATACTGTTCTCCCTGCTGCCTCCTGAAATTCCGCATGAATCGAGATTCCTCGTAGACCAAAGCTGCCACCGACAAGGACCCTGGCAGCCCTTGCAGGGCCAAAACCCTCCTCCAAACTGACATCAAGAAACTGGGGGGCAGAGTTCTCTTTCTCAGAGGAAAGGGACGTTTTTTGTGTCCCGGCCCTAAGGCACTGTGCTCCTGGACGCCACCTGAAATTCCATATGGATCAAGATCCTTCCCAGCCCCAAGCTGCCATCAACTAGAACTCTGGCTGCAATTGTAGGGCTAAATGCCTCCTTAAAACTGGCATCATGGATTTGGGAGACTGAGTTTTCATTCACGTGGAAAAGTGCCATCATTTGTATCGTAGGCCCCATGTCTGGGAGTCGACAGCCGCCTCTTCAAATTCCGCATGGAGCAAGATCCCTCACAGACCCAAGCTGCCACCCAGAAGGACTCTGGCTGCCCTTGCAGGGCCAAAACCCTCCTCCAAACTGACATCAAGAAAGTGGGGTGCAGAGTTCTCTTTCTCAGAGAAAAGGGACACTTTTTGTGTTCCGGCCCTAAGGCACTGTGCTCCCTGACGCCACCTGAAATTCCGTATGTATCAAAATTATTTGCTGACGCAAGCTGCCATCAACCAGGACTCTGGTTGCATTTGCATGGCTAAAATCCTCCACCAAACCGACATCATGAATATCGGCCCTAAGTTTTCTTTCACGTGGAAAAGTGCCATCATTTGTGTCGTAGGCCCCATGCCTGGGAATCAACTGCCGTCTCTTCAAATTCCGCATGGAGCAAGATCCCTCACAGACCCAAGCTGCCACCGACAAGGACCCTGGCTGCCCTTGCAGGGCCAAAACCCTCCTCCAAACTGACATCAAGAAAGTGGGGCAGAGTTCTCTCTTTCTCAGAGAAAGGGACACTTTTTGTGTCCTGGCCCTAAGGCACTCTTTTCCCCGGACGCCACCTGAAATACCAGCTGGATCAAGATCCTTCCCAGACCCAAGCTGCCATCAACTAGAACTCTGGCTGCAATTGTAGGGCTAAATGCCTCCTAAAAACTGGCATCATGGATCTAGGGGGGGCTGAGTTTTCTTTCACATGGAAAAGCGCCATTGTTTGTATCGAAGGCCACTTATCTGGGTGTTGACAGCCGCATGCTGAAATTCCGCATGGATTAAGATTCCTCGCAGACCCAAGCTGCCACCGAGAATGACCCTGGCTGCCCTTGCAGGGCCAAAACCCTCCTCCAAACTGACATCAAGAAACTGGGGGGCAGAGTTCTCTTTCTCAGAGAAAAGGGACACTTTTTGTGTCCCGGCCCTAAGGCACCGTGCTCCCAGATGCCTCCTGAAATTCCGTATGGATCAAGATCCCTCGCAAACCCAAGCTTCCACCGACTAGGACTCTGGCTGCCCTTGCAGGGCCAAAACCCTCCTCCAAACTGACATCAAGAAACTGGGGGGCAGAGTTCTCTTTCTCAGAGAAAAGGGACACTTTTTGTGTCAGGGCCCTAAGGCACTCTGCTCCCTGCTGCCTCCTGAAATTCCGTATGGATCAAGATCCCTCGCAGACCCAAGCTGCCACCGACAAACTCTGGCTTCCCTTGCAGGGCCAAAACCCTCCTCCAAACTGACATCAAAGAGAGTGGGAGCCATAGGTTCTTTCTCCGAGAAAAGGAACACTTTTGTGTCCCAACCTAAGGCCTCTACTCCCCGGACGCCACCTGGAAATTCGATATGGATCTAGATTGCTAATGATGCAAACTTGCCATCCAACTAGAACTCTATGGCTGCAATTGTGGGGCTAAATGCCTCCTAAAAGCTTAATCGTGGATCTGGGAGATGGAGTTTTCTTTCACGTGGATAGAGATTACCATCATTTGTGAAGGCCCCATGCTCTGAGATTAGACAGCTGCCTCCAAATTCCATGGAGCAAGATCCATCACAGACCCAGCCCACCGACAAGGACCCTGGCTGCCCTTGCAGGACCAAACCCTCCTCCAAACTGACATCAAGAAACTGGGGGGCAGAGTTCTCTTTCTCAGAGGAAAGGGACACTTTTTGTGTCCCGGCCCTAAGGCACTGTTCTCCCTGCTGACTGCTGAAATTCCGCATGGATCAAGATTCCTCGCAGACCCAAGCTGCCACCGAGAAAGACCATGGCTACCCCTGCTGGGCCAAAACCCTCCTCTAAACTAACCTCAAGAAAGTGGGGGGCAGAGTTCTCTTTCTCAGAGAAAAGG
>JAVTVJ010003727.1:0-11399 GCA_034509425.1 Eopsaltria australis
TGTTAGGCCACGCCCCTTTTGATTCAAACAAGGCCCGGTGATCACTGGGTGTGGCCACGCCCTTTATGCTAATCAGGGACAAATATGGGCAGCCCAAAATCCCCATCAAATTCACCCCAAAATCCTGCTCAGATCCTTCTAAACCCCTCAGGGACCCCCAAAATCCCCCAAATTCACCCCAAAATCCACTTCAGATCCCCCTAAACCGCTCAGGGACACCCAAAATCCCCCAAAATCCACTTCAGGTGCCCCTAAACCCCTCAGGGATCCCCAAAATCCACCAAATTCACCCCACAATCCCCCATTTTCTACCTGGGACCCCCATCATCCCCTACATTTCCCCCCAAAGCCCTCAGATCGCCTCAAAACCCACTGCGTTAGCGCCACCTAGTGCCCGGGAGGTCTCAGTGCCTGCCGGGCTAGAGCCAGGCCGAGCAGGAGCTGCGCCTGCGCCGCCTGCTGGGGGAGGAGTCGCCCGTCAGGCCACGGCCCTGGGGGCGGGGCCGCGGCCGCTATGCAAATGAGGCGGCCTTAGATGGGAAAAATGACCAAATATGGAAAGATGGCTGAAAATGGAGGAAAATGCGGTTTTTAGGGGGGAAAGGGGGATCTGGGGGCAGTTTGGGAGATTTGGGGAAAATTGGGGCAGTTCTGGGTCATTTTGGGGACTTTTTGGGAAGTTTTGGGTCATTTTGGGTCTTTTGGAGGGCTTGGGGAAACACTTGATGCAAATGATGGAAATGCGATTAATTAACGCTGATGGACTCTGCTTTTCATGCAAATGAAGTTTATTGCAAGGGAATGAATAAGATTTAATTGAATCACGCCTGTATTTATGCAAAAAAAATGATGAATATTCACCGACTATACGCAAATGAGGTTGGAGTGTGGATGTTGGTGTTAGGCCACGCCCCTTTTGATTCAAACAAGGCCCCGTGATCACTGGGTGTGGCCACGCCCTTTATGCTAATCAGGGACAAATATGGTCAGCCCAAAATCCCCATTAAATTCACCCCAAAATCCTGCTCAGATCCTTCTAAACCCTGCAGGGACCCCCAAAATCCCCAAAATTCACCCCAAAAATCCTGCTCAGATCCTTCTAAACTAAACGCTTCAGGGACCCCCCAAATCCCCCAAAATTCACCACAAAAATCTACTTCAGATCCCCGCTAAACCGCTCAGGGACACCCAAAATACGCCCAAAATTCCACCCCAAATCCACTTCAGGTTGCCCCTAAACCCCTCAGGGGATCCCCAAAATCCACCAAATTCACGCCCAAGCAATCCCCATATTCCTTAACTGGGGAACCTCCATCAATCCGCCTACATTTCCGCCGCAAAAGCCCTCAGTTCGCCCTCCAAACCCACTGCGTTAGCGCCACCTAGTGGCCGGGAGGTCTCAGTGCCTGCCGGGCTAGAGCCTGGCCGAGCAGGAGCTGCGCATGAGCCGCCTGCTGGGGGAGGAGTCGCCCGTCAGGCCACGCCCCTGGGGGCGGGGCCGCGGCCGCTATGCAAATGAGGCGGCCTTAGATGGAAAAAAAAATGAGCAACTATGGAAAAGATGGCTGAAAATGGAGGAAAATGCGGTTTTTAGGGGGAAACGGGGGATCTGGGGGCAGTTTGGGGGGATTTGGGGAAAATTGGGGCAGTTCTGGGTCATTTTGGGGACTTTTTGGGGAAGTTTTGGGTCATTTTGGGTCTTTTGGAGGGCTTGGGGGAACACTTGATGCAAATGATGGAAATGCGATTAATTAACGCTGATGGACTCTGCTTTTCATGCAAATGAAGTTTATTGCAAGGAAATGAATAAGATTTAATTGAATCACGCCTGTATTTATGCAAATAAATGATGAATATTCACCGACTATACGCAAATGAGGTTGGAGTGTGGATGTTGGTGTTCGGCCACGCCCCTTTTGATTCAAACAAGGCCCCGTGATCACTGGTGTGGCCACGCCCTTTATGCTAATGAGGGACAAAAATGGTCAGCCCAAAACCCCCCAAATTCACACCAAAATCCTGCTCAGATCCTTCTAAACCGCTCAGGGACCCCCAAAATCCCCCAAATTCACCCCAAAATCCACTTCAGATCCCCCTAAACCGCTCAGGGATACCCAAAATCCCCCAAATTCACCACAAAATCCACTTCAGGTGCCCCTAAACCCCTCAGGGATCCCCAAAATCCACCAAATTCACACCGCAAAATCGCACTTCAGGTGCGCCTAAACCCCTCAGGGATGCCCCAAAATCCACCAATTCACCCACAAATCCCCCATATTCATTACCTGGGTGAGCAGCCGCATCATCCCCTACATTTCGCCCCAAAGCCCTCAGATCGCTCAAAACGCCACTGCGTTCAGCGCCAACCTAGTGGCCGGGAGGTTCTCAGTGCCTGCCGGGCTAGAGCCAGGCCGAGCCAGGAGACTGCGCATGCGGCCGCCTGCTGGGGGAGGAGTCGCCCGTCAGGCCACGCCCCTGGGGGCGGGGCCGCGGCCGCTATGCAAATGAGGCGGCCTTAGTTGGGAAAAATGAGCCAATATGGAAAAGATGGCTGAAAATGGAGGAAAATGCGGTTTTTAGGGGGGAAACGGGGGATCTGGGGGCAGTTTGGGAGGATTTGGGGAAAATGGGGGCAGTTCTGGGTCATTTTGGGGACTTTTTGGGGAAGTTTTGGGTCATTTTGGGTCTTTTGGAGGGCTTGGGGAAACCCTTGATGCAAATGATGTAAATGCGATTAATTAACGCTGATGGACTCTGCTTTTCATGCAAATGAAGTTTATTGCAAGGGAATGAATAAGATTTAATTGAATCACGCCTGTATTTATGGCAAAAAATGATGAATATTCACCGACTATACGCAAATGAGGTTGGAGTGTGGATGTTGGTGTTAGGCCACGCCCCTTTTGATTCTAAAAAGGCTCCGTGATAACTGGGTGTGGCCACGCCTTTATGCTAAATCAGGGACAAATATGGTCAGCCCAAAACCCTCCCAACTTCAACCCCAAAATCCTGCTCAAGATCCCTTCTAAACCCTCAGGGACCGCCCAAAATCGCCCCAAATTCACCCAAAATCCTGCTCAGATCCTTCTAAACCCCTCAAGGACACCCAAAATCCCTCAAATTCACCCCAAATCCACTTCAGGTGCCCCGAAACACCTCAGGGATCCCCAAAATCCCCCAAATTCACCCCAAAATCCACTTCAGGTGCCCCTAAACCCCGCAGGGATCCCCCAAATCCACCAAATTCACCCCACAATCCCCCATATTCTACCTGGGACCCCCATCATCCCCTACATTTCCCCCCAAAGCCCTCAGATCGCCTCAAAACCCACTGCGTTAGCGCCACCTAGTGGCCGGGAGGTCTCAGTGCCTGCCGGGCTAGAGCCAGGCCGAGCAGGAGCTGCACAGGCGCCGCCTGCTGGGGGAGGAGTCGCCCGTCAGGCCACGCCCCTGGGGGCGGGGCCGCGGCCGCTATGCAAATGAGGCGGCCTTAGATGGGAAAAATGAGCAAATATGGAAAAGATGGCTGAAAAAGGAGGAAAATGCGGTTTTTAGGGGGGAAAAGGGGGATCTGGGGGAAGTTTGGGAGATTTGGGGAAAATTGGGGCAGTTCTGGGTCATTTTGGGGACTTTTTGGGGAAGTTTTGGGTCATTTTGGGTCTTTTGGAGGGCTTGGGGAAACACTTGATGCAAATGATGGAAATGCGATTAATTAACGCTGATGGACTCTGCTTTTCTGCAAATGAAGTTTATTTCAAGGGAATGAATAAGATCTAATTGAATCACGCCTGTATTTAATGCTAAAAAATGATTGAATAGTTCACGCGACTAATACGCAAATGAAGGTTGGAGTGTGATGTTGGTGTTAGCCACGCCCCTTTTTGATTACAACAAGGCGCGTGTCACTGGTGTGCCACGCCCTTATGCCTAATCAAGGACAATATGTCAGCGCCTAAAACCCCAACTTCACCCCAAAATCCTGCTCAGATCCTTCTAAACCCCTCAGGGACCCCCAAAATCCCCCAAATTCACCCCAAAATCCACTTCAGATCCCCCTAAACCGCTCAGGGACACCCAAAATCCCCCAAATTCACCCCAAAATCCGCTTCAGGTGCCCCGAAACCTTTCAGGGACCCCAAAATCCACCAAATTCACCCCACAATCCCCCATATCCTACCTGGGACCCCCATCATCCCCTACATTTCCCCCCAAAGCCCTCAGATCGCCTCAAAACCCACTGCGTTAGCGCCACCTAGTGGCCGGGAGGTCTCAGTGCCTGCCGGGCTAGAGCCAGGCCGAGCAGGAGCTGCGCATGCGCCGCCTGCTGGGGGAGGAGTCGCCCGTCAGGCCACGCCCCTGGGGGCAGGGCCGCGGCCGCTATGCAACTGAGGCGGCCTTAGATGGGAAAAATGAGCAAATATGGAAAAGATGGCTGAAACTGGAGGAAAATGCGGTTTTTAGGGGGGAAAAGGGGGATCTGGGGGCAGTTTGGGGGGATTTGGGGAAAATTGGGGCAGTTCTGGGTCATTGGGGAACTTTTTTTGGAAGTTTTTGGGTCATTTTGGGTCTTTTGAGGGCCTTGGGAAACACTTGATGCAAATGATGGAAATGCGAATTTAATTAACGGCTGATGGATGCTCTGCTTTCATGCCAAATGAAGTTTAATTGCATAGGGAATGAATAAGAATTTAATTGAATCACGCCTGTAATTTATGCAAAAAAATGATAATATTTCCGACTATACGCAAATAGAGAGTTGGAGTGGTGGATGTTGGTGTTAGGCCAGCGCCCCTTTTTCGATTCAAACAAGGCCCGCCGATGATCACTGGGTGTGGCCATGGTCGCACCCTTTATGCTAATCAGGACAAATATGGTCAAGCCCCAAAACCCCAAATTCACCCCAAAATCCACTTCAGATCCCCCTAAACCGCTCAGGGACCCCCAAAATCCCCAAATTCACCCCAAAATCCACTTCAGGTGCCCCTAAACCCCTCAGGGATCCCCAAAATCCACCAAATTCACCCCACAATCCCCCATATTCTACCTGGGACCCCCATCATCACCTACTTTTCCCCCTAAAGCCCTCAGATCGCCTCAAAACCCACTGCGTTAGCGCCACCTAGTGGCCGGGAGGTCTCAGTGCCTGCCGGGCTAGAGCCAGGCCGAGCAGGAGCTCCGCATGCGCCGCCTGCTGGGGGAGGAGTCGCCCGTCAGGCCACGCCCCTGGGGGCGGGGCCGCGGACGCTATGCAAATAAGGCGGCCTTAGATGGGAAAAATGACCAACTATGGAAAAGATGGCTGAAAATGGAGGAAAATGCGGGTTTTAGGGGGGAAAAGGGGGATCTGGGGGCAGTTTGGGGGGGTTTGGGGAAAATTGGGGCAGTTCTGGGTCATTTTGGGGACTTTTTGGGGAAGTTTTGGGTCATTTTGGGTCTTTTTGGAGGGCTTGGGGAAACACTTGATACAAATGATGGAAATGCGATTAATTACCGCTGATGGACTCTGCTTTTCATGCAAATGAAGTTTATTGCAAGGGAATGAATAAGATCTAATTGAATCACGCCTGTATTTATGCAAAAAATGATGAATATTCACCGACTAGACGCAAATGAGGTTGGAGTGTGGATGTTGGTGTTAGGCCACGCCCCTTTTGATTCAAACAAGGCCCCGTGATCACTGGCTGTGGCCACGCCCTTTATGCTAATCAGGGAAAAATATGGTCAGCCCAAAACCCCCCAACTTCACCCCAAAATCCTGCTCAGATCCTTCTAAACCCCTCAGGGACCCCCAAAATCCCCCAAATTCACCCCAAAATCCTAACTTCGATCCCACTAAACCGCGCTCAGGGACACGCCAAAATCCCCCAAATTCACCAAATCCACCTTCAGGTGCCTAAACAACCCTGCAGGGATCCCAAAATCACCAAATTCCACGGCCCAACAATCCGCCCATATTCTACCTGGGACCCCATCATCGCCCTAACATTTCCCCCCAAAGCCTCAGATCGCCTCAAAACCCACTGCGTTAGCGCCACCTAGTGGCCGGGAGGTCTCAGTGCCTGCCGGGCTAGAGCCAGGCCGAGCAGGAGCTGCGCATGCGCCGCCTGCTGGGGGAGGAGTCGCCCGTCAGGCCACGCCTCTGGGGGCGGGGCCGCGGCCGCTATGCAAATGAGGCGGCCTTAGATGGGAAAAATGACCAACTATGGAAAGATGGCTGAAAATGGAGGAAAATGCGGTTTTTAGGGGGGAAAGGGGGATCTGGGGGCAGTTTGGGGAGATTTGGGGAAAATTGGGGCAGTTCTGGGTCATTTTGGGGACTTTTTGGGGAAGTTTTGGGTCATTTTGGGTCTTTGGAGGGCTTGGGGAAACACTTGATGCAAATGATGTAAATGCGATTAATTAACGCTGATGGACTCCACTTTTCATGCAAATGAAGTTTATTGCAAGGAAATTAATAAGATTTAATTGAATCATGCCTGTATTTATGCAAATAAATGATGAATATTCACCGACTATACGCAAATGAGGTTGGAGTGTGGATGTTGGTGTTAGGCCACGCCCCTTTTGATTCAAACAAGGCCCCGTGATCGCTGGGTGTGGCCACGCCCTTTATGCTACTCATGGACAAATATGGTCAGCCCAAAACCCCCCACATTCACCCCAAAATCCTGCTCAGATCCTTCCTAAACCATCAGGGGACCCTAAAATCCCCAAATTCACCCCAAAATCCCTTCCAAGTCCCCTAAAACCGCTCAGGGTTTTAAAATCCCCAAATTCACCCCAAAGTCCTTCAGATCCCTAGAAAACTACGCTCAGGGGCCCAAATTCCCAAATACATCCCAAAATCCACTTCAGGGGCTCCTAAACCCTTCAGGGATCCCCAAAATCCACCAAATTCACCCCACAATCCCCCATATTCTGCCTGGGACCCTCATCATCCCCTACATTTTTCCCCAAAGCCCTCAGATCGCCTCTAAACCCACTGCGTTACCGTCACCTAGTGGCCGGGAGGTCTCAGTGCCTGCCGGGCTAGAGCCAGGCCGAGCAGGAGCTGCGCATGCGCCGCCTGCTGGGGGAGGAGTCGCCCGTCAGGCCACGCCCCTGGGGGCGGGGCCGCGGCCGCTATGCAAATGAGGCGGCCTTAGATGGGAAAATGAGCAACTATGGAAAAGATGGCTGAAAATGGAGGAAAATGCGGTTTTTAGGGGGGAAAAGGGGGATCTGGGGGCAGTTTGGGGGGATTTGGGGAAAATTGGGGCAGTTCTGGGTCATTTTGGGGACTTTTTGGGGAAGTTTTGGGTCTTTTGGAGGGCTTGGGGAAACACTTGATGCAAATGATGGAAATGCGATTAATTAACACTGATGGACTCTGCTTTTCATGCAAATGAAGTTTATTGCAAGGGAATGAATAAGATTTAATTGAATCACGCCTGTATTTATGCAAATAAATGATGAATATTCACCGACTAGACGCAAATGAGGTTGGAGTGTGGATGTTGGTGTTAGGCCACGCCCCTTTTGATTCAAACAAGGCCCCATGATCACTGGGTGTGGCCACGCCCTTTATGCTAATCAGGGACAAATATGGTCAGCGCAAAACCTCCCGAATTCACCCCAAAATCCTGCTCAGATCCTTCTAAACCCCTCAGGGACCCCCAAAATCCCCCAAATTCACCCCAAAATCCATTTCAGGTGCCCCTAAACCCCTCAGGGGTCCCCAAAATCCACCAAATTCACCCCACAATCCCCCATATTCTACCTGGGACCCCCATCATCCCCTACATTTCCCCCCAAAGCCCTCAGATCGCCTCAAAACCCACTGCGTTAGCGCCACCTAGTGGCCGGGAGGTCTCAGTGCCTGCCGGGCTGGAGCCAGGCCGAGCAGGAGCTGCGCATGCGCCGCCTGCTGGGGGAGGAGTCGCCCGTCAGGCCACGCCCCTGGGGGCGGGGCCGCGGCCGCTATGCAAATGAGGCGGCCTTAGATGGGAAAAATGAGCAAATATGGAAAGATGGCTGAAAATGGAGGAAAATGCGGTTTTTAGGGGGGAAAAGGGGGATCTGGGGGCAGTTTGGGGGGATTTGGGGAAAATTGGGGCAGTTCTGGGTCATTTTGGGGACTTTTTGGGGGAAGTTTTGGGTCATTTTGGCTCTTTTGGAGGGCTTGGGGAAACACTTGATGCAAATGATGGAAATGCGATTAATTAACGCTGATGGACTCTGCTTTTCATGCAAATGAAGTTTATTGCATGGGAATGAATAAGATCTAATTGAATCACGCCTGTATTTATGCAAAAAAATGATGAATATTCTCCGACTATACGCAAATGAGGTTGGAGTGTGGATGTTGGTGTTAAGCCACGCCCCTTTTGATTCAAACAAGGCCCCGTGATCACTGGGTGTGGCCACGCCCTTTATGCTAATCAGGGACAAATATGGTCAGCGCAAAACCTCCCAAATTCACCCCAAAATCCAGCTCAGATCCTTCTAAACCCCCCAGGGACCCTAAAAATCCCCAAAATTCACCCCAAAATCCACTTCAAGTCCCCCTAAACCATGGGACCCTCAAAATCCCCCAAATTCACCCCAAATCCACTTCAGATCCCCCTAAACCGCTCAGGGACACCCAAAATCCCCCAAATTCACCCCAAAATCCACTTCAGGTGCCCCTAAACCCCTCAGGGATCCCCAAATCCACCAAATTCACCCTACAATCCCCCATATTCTACCTGGGACCCCCATCATCCCCTACATTTCCCCCCAAAGCCCTCAGATCGCCTCAAAACCCACTGCGTTAGCGCCACCTAGTGGCCGGGAGGTCTCAGTGCCTGCCGGGCTAGAGCCAGGCCGAGCAGGAGCTGCGCATGCGCCGCCTGCGGGGGGAGGAGTCGCCCATCAGGCCACGCCCCTGAGGGCGGGGCCGCGGACGCTATGCAAATGAGGCGGCCTTAGATGGGAAAAATGACCAACTATGGAAAAGATGGCTGAAAATGGAAAATGGCTAGTTTTAAGGAAATAAGGATGGGGAGGCAGTTTAGAGAGGTTTGAGAAAATTAAGGAACAGTTCTGGGTCATTTTGGGGACTTTTTGGGGGGCAGTTCTGGGTCATTTTGGGTCTTTTGGAGGGCTTGGGGAAACACGATGCAAATGATGGAAAATGCGATTAATTAACGCTGATGGACTCTGCTTTTCATGCAAATGAAGTTTATTGCAAGGGAATGAATAAGATTTAATTGAATCACGCCTGTATTTATGCAAAAATATGATGAATATTCACCGACTAGACGCAAATGAGGTTGGAGTGTGGATGTTGGTGTTAGGCCACGCCCCTTTTGATTCAAACAAGGCCCCGTGATCACTGGGTGTGGCCACGCCCTTTATGCTAATCAGGGACAAATATGGTCAGCGCAAAACCTCCCAAATTCACCCCAAAATCCTGCTCAGATCCTTCTAAACCCATCAGGGACCCCTAAAATCCCCCAAATTCACCCCAAAATCCACTTCAGATCCCCCTAAACCTCTCAGGGATGCCCAAAATCCTTAAATATCACCGCAAAATCCACTTCAGGTGCCCCTAAACCCCTCAGGGATCCGCAAAATCCCCCAAATTCACCCCAAAATCTTGCTCAGATCCTTCTAAACCCCTCAGGGACCCACAAAAATCCCCCAAATTCATCCCAAAATCCATTTCAGAACCCCAAAACCACTCCAAATTCCCCCCAAAATCCCCCAAATTCACCCCAAAATCCACTCAAGAACCGCAAAATCCCCTCCAATTCGCCCCACAATCCAAATTAAAACAAAATCCCTTCAGATCCGCCTAAGCCCTCAGGGAACCCCAATTCCCCAATTCACCCCAAAAATCACTTCAGAACACCAAAAACCTCAGGGACTCCATTCCCTAAATTCACCAGCAAAATCCCAAATTAAAACAAAATCACTTCAATCCCCGCTAAACCCTTCAGGGACCCCCAAAATCCCCCAAATTCACACCAAAATCCACTTCAGGTGCCCCTAAACCCCTCAGGGATCCCCAAAATCCACCAAATTCACCCCACAATCCCCTATATTCTACCTGGGACCCCCATCATCCCCTACATTTCCCCCCAAAGCCCTCAGATCGCCTCAAACCCCACTGCGTTAGCGCCACCTAGTGGCCGGGAGGTCTCAGTGCCTGCCGGGCTAGAGCCAGGCCGAGCAGGAGCTGCGCATGCGCCGCCTGCTGGGGGAGGAGTCGCCCGTCAGGCCACGCCCTGGGGGCGGGGCCGCGGCCGCTATGCAAATGAGGCCGCCTTAGATGGGAAAAATGAGCAAATATGGAAAAGATGGCTGAAAATGGAGGAAAATGCGGTTTTTAGGGGGGAAAAGGGGGATCGGGGGGCAGTTTGGGGGGATTTAGGGAAAATTGGGGCAGTTCTGGGTCATTTTGGGGGCTTTTTGGGTGAAGTTTTGGGTCATTTTAGGTCTTTTGGAGGGCTTGGGGAAACACTTGATGCAAATGATGGAAATGCAAATAATTAACACTGATGGACTCTGCTTTTCATGCAAAAGAAGTTTATTGCAAGGGAATGAATAAGATCTAATTGAATCACGCCTGTATTTATGCAAATAAATGATGAATATTCACCGACTAGACGCAAATGAGGTTGGAGTGTGGATGTTGGTGTTAGGCCACGCCCCTTTTGATTCAAACAAGGCCCCGTGATCACTGGGTGTGGCCACGCCCTTTATGCTAATCAGGGACAAATATGGTCAGGGACCCCTAAAACCTCCCAAATTCACCCCAAAATCCTGCTCAGATCCTTCTAAACCCCTCAGGGACCCCTAAAATTCACCCCAAATTCACCCCAAAATCCACTTCAGATCCCCCTAAACCGCTCAGGGACACCCAAAATCCCCCAAATTCACCCCAAAATCCACTTCAGATCCCCCTAAACCGCTCAGGGATTCCCAAAATCCCCCAAATTCACCCTAAAATCCACTTCAGATACCCCTAAACCCATCAGGGATTCCCAAAATCCCCCAAATTCATCCCAAAATCCATTTCAGAACCCCAAAACCCCTCCAAATTCCCCCTAAAATCCCCCAAATTACGCCCAAAATCCACTTCAGATCCCCCGAAACCCCTCAGGGATCCCAAAAATCCCCCAATTTCACCCCAAAATCCACTACAGATCCCCCTAGACCCCTCAGGGATCCCAAAAATCTCCCAAATTCACACTAAAATAAACTTCAGATACCCCTAATCCCCTAAGGAATTCCCAAAATCCCCCAAATTCACCCCAAAATCTTGCTCAGATCCTTCTAAACCCCTCAGGGACCCACAAAATCCCCCAAATTCATCCCAAAATCCATTTCAGAACCCCAAAACCCCTCCAAATTCCCCCCAAAATCCCCCAAAT
>JAVTVJ010003728.1:0-36598 GCA_034509425.1 Eopsaltria australis
GGAATTTTTGGGGATTTTTTGGGTGATTTTTTGGGATATTTTTGGGACTTTTTGGGGATTTTTTTTTTGGAAATTTTTTGGAGATTTTTTGGGGATTTTTTGGGGATTCTTGGGGATTTTTGGGGATTTTTTAGGGATTTTTTGGGGACTCTTGGGGATTTTTTCGGATTTTTTAGGGGATTTCAGGGGGGATTTTGGAGATTTCTTGGGATTTTTTTGGGAGATTTTGGCAGGGATTTTGGGGGATTTTGGCAGGGATTTTGGGGGGGATTTAAAGGAATTTGGGGGGATTTTTTCCTATTTTTTTTTTTTTTTGGGGGGTATTTTGGGTATTTTTAGGGATTTTTTTGAGGCGATTTGGAGATTTTGGGGGAATTTTTTGGGGGACTTTTTGGGATTTTTGGGGAGGGTTTGGGGGGGATTTTTCGGTAGATTTTGGAGGGGATTTTTTTGGGGGGTTTTGAGGGGATTTTGGGATTTTTTGGGGATTTTTGGGGGATTTTTGGGGGAATTTTTTGGGGGGATTTTTTGGGATTTTGCAGAAATTTTGAAGGATTTGGGGGCGATTTTGGAGAATTTTTTGGGGTGATTTTAGGGGATTTGGGGGATTTTTGGGGGGGATTTCTGGGGAATTTTTGGGGAGGATTATGGGGATTTTTTGGGGGAGTTTGGGGGGATTTGGGGGGATTTTCGGGGATTTTTTTTTAATTTTTAGGGGATTTTTTGGGGATTTTTTGGGATTTTGGGGGGATTTTTTGGGGATTTCTTTGGGATTTTTTTGGATTTTGGGGGGATTTTTTTGGGATTTCTTTGGGATTTTTTGGGATTTTTAAGGGCATTTTGAGGGAATTTGGGGGGGGAATTTGAGGGAATTTTGAGCGATTTTAATGGAATTTTCGGGAATTTTGGGGTCTCTGCGGTCTCCAAAATGGACCTGGGGAGAATTTGGGCGATTTTTGAGAACGGGAAGGTTGGGGAAGCCTCCAAAAAAATTTAGGGGTGGTCCCAGAATGAAAATTTGTGGCTTTTGGGGTGAAATTTGCGGCTATTTTCAATTGTTTCAATTTACCGGGCCCTTCACGAGCGATTTGCGCCCTCCCCAAATCCAATTTCGAGGAAATTCCGGCTTTATAAAAACCCCTGAAACTCCCCGATTGGAATTTAACCCCTTTAAAGGAATCAGGAGAAAGAATTTGGAACATTTTGAGTGAAAAACGAGCGATTTTGGGGCCTTTTTGAGGCCTCTGAGGGGGCAAAATGGCGGCGTGAGGGGCGAGAGCGGCACCGGCGCCTCGGAGCGGCCCGGGAAGGCCCCGGGGGGTTTTGGGGGTGGTTTCGAAGGGATTTTGGGTCGAAATCGAGCGATTTTGGGGCTTTTTTGGGGGTTTTTTTGGGTCTTTTCCCTCTTCTCCCTCAGCGCTTACCGGAGCCGGAGCGGCGGGAAGCGGAACGGCGCAAGCGCGGGAAACGCCCACGGAAAATTCTGATTGGCTGAGCCACTTCTGAACACCCGTCAATCTCATAACTGCGCATTTTGATTAGCTGAGCAGCGCTTGGTCCCGCCTCCATATCGCCTCTAGGCGTTCTGATTGGCTGAGATGTCTTGGTATCCATGGTAACGGCGAAAGGGCGGGAAAAGGCGGTCTTAAAGGGGCAGCGCGCGGCTCTTAAAGCGGCGATGGTGGAGATGAGGCCCACAATGGAATTTGGGGACTTTTGGGGACTTTTGGGGGTCCTGAGGTCACCTTGAGGCCATTTTGGGGCCACTTAAGGTCATTTCGGGGGTCTTGGGGTCACTTGAGGTCATTTGAACACATCTGGGGTCACTCAGGGGTCACTTTGGGGTCACTTTAGGTCATTTTGAGGGTTTTGAGGTCTCTTTGGGGTAATTTTTGGGGGTCTTGGGGTCATTTGAGGTCACTTGGGGTCACTCAGGGGCCATTTGGGGTGGCCTGGGGTCAGTTTGGGGGGAGTTGGGGTCACCTTGGGGTCATCTGGGGTCACTTTGGGGTCATATGGGGTCACTTTGGGGTCATTTGGGGTCACTTTGGGGTTGATTTCAGGGAATTTGGGGGAATTTTGGATTTGGGGGGAAATTCAGGAGGGATTCGGGGCATGGAGACCCCAAAAATCCCGGCCCGGGGTGGGGTCCTGAGGGAAATTCGGGATTTGGGGAATTTTGGGAATTTTTTGGGAATTTTGGGAATTTTTTGGGAATTTTGGGAATTTTTGGGGAATTTTTTTGGATTTTTTTTGGGTCATTTTCGGAGTTACCATCGAGTCCGGAGGCCTCGTGGCCGGAGCGGCTCCGCCGTGACCATAGAGAGGAAAAGCGCGGCCGGAGCGTCTCCTCCGTTCCCATGGCAACGCCGGAAGCCGGAAGTGCCGACACCCGGAAGTAGCAATGGAGCGGCCGGAGGGTAACGTGGAAAGGGAGGGATGGGAAAAACCCCAAAAAAACCCCAAAAAACCCCAAAATCACCCAAATTTACCCCAAAATCAGCGCCGGGACCCCCAAAATCGGCTCCGGGACCCCAAAATTAACTAAAATCAACACCAGGAGCTCTAAAATCGGTCAAAATTCGGCCGAAATCGACCCAAAATCGACCCCGGAGGCCCCAAAATCGCCTCAAATTCCCCCAAAATTCCCGAAAAATTCCCAAAATTCCCCAAAAATTCCCAAATTCCCCCAAAATTCCGTAAATCCCAATTTTCCTCCAAATCCACCCAAAATCTCTTTTAAACCCCTAAAAAAAAACCCCAAAAATTCCAAAGTTTTCCAGAATTTCGTCCAAACACCCCCAAAAATCCGAAAGAAATCCTGGAAAAAATTCCCAAAAAAATGCCCTAAAAATCCCAAATTTTTCCTAAAAATTCCCCAAAAAAATCCCCAAAAATTCTCCATAAATCCCAAAAAAATCCCCAAAAATTCACCAAAAATACCCAAATAATTCCCCAAAAATTAAAAAAAAAATCCCTAAAAATTCCCCAAAAATAAAAAAAAATTCCAAAAATTCCCCAAAAAATCAAAAAAAATTCCCAAAAAATCCCAAATAAAACCCCAAAAAATTCCCAAAAAAGTCACTTTAAAAATTCCCAAAAATCCCCCCCAAAAAATCCAAAACAATCCCAAAAAATTCCCCAAAAATCCCCCAAAATGTTCCTAAAAAATCCCAAGAAATTCCCCCAAAATTCCCTAAAAATCCCAAAAATACCCATAAAATTCCCCAAAAAAATCCCAAAAGATTCCCCAAGATATCCCAAAAAATTCCCAACAAATCCCAAAAAAAAATCCCAAAAAATCCCAAAAACATTTTAATTTTTTTTTTTTAAATCATGGAAAAAATCAGGGAAAAAAAATCCAAAAAATCCCAGAAAATCCCCCCCAAAAAAAATCCCACAAAAAATTCTCAAAAATCAAAAAAATTCCCAAAGAGCTCCCAAAAAAAATCCCCCAAAATTCCCTAAAAAATTAAAAAAAAAAAATCCCCAAAAAAATTTTAAAATTAAAAAAAAAATCAGAAAAAAATCAGAAAAAAAGCCCCAAAAAATTCCCAAAAATTCCCTAATAATCCCAAAAATTTTCTCCAAAAATCCCCCCAAAGTTTTCCAAAAAATCCCAAAAAAAAAAAACCCTGAAAAAATCAAAAAAATATTTTTTTTAAAAATTTTAAAAATCCGGAAAAAATCCCAAAAAAATCCCCCCAAAAATCCCTAATTTTTCCAGTTTTTTCCCAATTTTCCCTAAATTCCCAAATTTCCCCCCGACCCCCGCCCCCGTCTCAAGATTTTTGGGGTCCCCGTGCCCCAAATCCCAAAAAAATCCCAAAAAAACCCTAAAAAATCCCCCCAAAAAATCCCAAAATTTCCCCCAAAAATTCCCTAAAAATCCCAAAAAAATTCCCATAAAATTCCAAAAAATTCCCAAAAAAATCCCAAAAAATCCCCCCAAAAAACCAAAAAATTCCCTAAAAAACCCCCCAAAAAATTTTAAAAAGCCCCAAAAATTACCCCAAAAAATCCCAAAAAAATCTCCAAAAATCCCCCAAAAATCCAGAGAGAGAGTTCCCAAAAAAATCCCAAACAATCCAAAAAATTCCCTAGGGAGAGGCCCAAATCCCATAAATCTGCCCAAATTACTAAGAAACATGCCCCAAAGAATGAAAAATTTATTAATTTAAAAAGAGAAATGTTTTGGATTTGAAGAAAATCCTAGAAAAGCAGAAAATAAAAATTCCCCAAACAAAGATTCCGCCAAAATCCATAATCCATAAAAAAACTCCCAAAATTTTCATTAAGAAATAAATCCAAATTCTCTTGAAGGATCTGAAAAAATCAAAGAGAGAGAGATTCAAGAGAGAGAAAGAAAAAGAGAGCCAGAAAAATTCCAGAAAAATCCCAAAAAAATTCCCTAAAAATCCAAAAAAATCCCTAAAAAAACCCCCAAAATTTCCCTAAAAAAATCCCCGAAAAAATCCAAAATGCTTTTAAAAAATTCCGAAAAAAATCAGATAAAAATCAGAAAAAATTCCAAAAAATCACCAAAAAAATTCCCAAAAAATCACAAAAAATTCCCAAAATCTAAAAAAACTCCCCAAAAAATCCCCAAAAAGTCTCTAAAAATCCCCCCAAAAAAATCCAAAAAAAATTTTTAAAAAATCCAAAAAAATCTCCAAAAAATCCCTGAAAAATCCAAAAAAAATCCCTAAGAAATCCCAAAAAAATTCCCGAAAAATCCCTAAAAAAACCCCAAAATTTCCCCAAAAAATCCGAAAATATTTTTTAAAAATCAAAAACAAAAATCAGAAAAAAATCAGAAAAAATCCCAAAAAATTCCAGAAAAATCCCCAAAAAAATCCAAAATTCTTTTAAAATGTTCCAAAAAAATCAAACAAAAATCAGAAAAAATTCCAAAAGATCCAAAAAATCCCAAAAATTCCCAAAATCTCAAAAAAAAAAAAAATCCAAAAAAATCCCCCAAAATGTCTCTAAAAATCCCAAAAAAATCCCCCCAAAAAAATCCAAAAAAAATATTTTAGAAAACCCGAAAAAATCTCCAAGAAAATCCCAAAAAAATCCCTAAAAAATCCCAAAAAAATTCCCTAAAAATCCCCAAAAATCCCCAAAAAACCCGAAAAAATTTCCCTAAAAAAATTCCCCAAAAAATCCGAAAATATTTTTTTAAAATCAGAAAAAAATCAGAAAAAAATCAGAAAAAAATCAGAAAAAATCCCCCAAAAATTCCAGAAAAATCCAAAAAAAGTCCCCCAAAAAATCCCTAAAAAATCCAAAATTCTTTTAAAAAATTCCAAAAAAATCGGAAAAAAAATTCCAAAAGATCCCAAAAATTCTAAAATAAATACTCCAAAAATTCCCTAAAAAAACCCCAAAAAATCCCCGAAAAAAAATCCAAAAATATTTTTTAAAAATCAGAAAAAAATCCCCAAAAAATCCAAAAAAATTCCCAAAAAATCCCAAAAATTCCCCAAACCCCCCCAAATTCCCTAAATTCCCAAATTTCCCCCAGATCCCCCCCTGTGCCGGGATTTTTGGGGTCCCCACGAGGCCGCTCGTTACCGCGGCGACGCTCGGGGGCGGCTCCGGAGGCTCCGGAGCTCCGGGATTGGAGCCCCCCGGGATTGGCTCCGACGCACGGCCACGGTGAGAGAAAGGCGGGAATGCCGGGAAATTCGGGAATGTTGGGAATTTGGGGGGGGTTGGGGATTTTGGGGGGATTTTTTGGGATTTTTGGGGATTTTTTGGGAATTTTTGGGGGATTTTTTGGGATTTTTTGGGATTTTTTGGGGGATTTTTGGGGATTTTAAAGGGAATTTGGGAAATTCGGGATTTGGGAAATTTTGGGGGATTTTTGGGAATTTTGGGGGATTTTTTTGGATTTTTTGGGGATTTTTTGGGAATTTTGGGGAATTTTAAAGGAACTTTTTTGGAATTTTGGGTGGAATTTTTGAAGAATTTTTTGGGGATTTTGGGTGGAAAATTTTTGGATTTATTGGGAATTTTTGAGGAATTTTGGGGGAATTTTTGGGGGAATTTTTGGGATTTTTTGGGATTTTTTTGGGAATTCTTTTGAATTTTTTGTGGAATTTTTTAGGAATTTTTTGGGAATTTTTGGGAATTTTTTAAGGATTTTTTGGAGAATTTTGGGTTGAATTTTTGGGAATATTTGGGAATTTTTGGGGAATTTTTTAGGAATTTTTTGCGATTTTCTGGGAATTTTTGGAGAATTTTTTTGGAATTTTTTGGGGAATTTTTTGGATTTTTTTGGGAATTTTTGGAGAATTTTTTGGGAATTTTTGGGAATTTTTTTGGAATTTCTTGGGGATTTTTTGGAAAATTTTGGGTTGAACTTTTGGGAATATTTGGTAATTTTTGGGGAATTTTTTGGGAATTTTTGGGGATTTTTGGAGGAATTTTTTGGGAATTTTTGGGGAATTTTTCGGGAATTTTGGGGAATTTTTGGGGAATTTTTTAGGATTTTTTTGCGATTTTTTAGGAATTTTATGGGAATTATTTGGGGAATTTTTTTGGAATTCTTTGGGATTTTTTAGGAATTTTTTGCGAATTTTTTGCGATTTTTGGGGTAATTTTTGGGGAATTTTTTGGGAATTTTTGGGGGAATTTTTTGGGAATTTTTTTGGAATTTTTTGCAACTTTTTGGGAATTTTTTTGGAAGTTTTTGGGATTTTTTGAGAATTTTCTGGGAATTTTTTGGGAATTTTTTGGGAATTTTTTTTGGAATTTTTTGGAAATTTTTTGGGAATTTTTTGGGAATTTTGTAGGAATTTTTTGCGATTCTTTAGGAATTTTATGGGAATTTTTTTGGAATATTTTTGGATTCATTTTGGAATTTTATGGGAATTCTTTGGGATTTTTTCGGAATTTTTTGCGAATTTTTTGCGATTTTTTGGGGAATTTTTGGGAAATTTTTTGGGATTCTTTGGGAATTTTTGGGGGGAATTTTAGGGAATTTTTTTAGGAAATTTTTGGGGAATTTTTTTGGGCATTTTTTAGGAATTCTTTGGGAATTCTCGGAATTCCGGGAATTCCCCTCCCCCTTCCCCCTCCCCCACTCAATCCCCCCCCCGATTTTTCCCGGTTTTTCCTCGGGAATTCCGGGAATTCCGGGAATTCCGGGGCTCCCAGCGGCTGCTGCTGCCCCAGGGGTTCCCCGAGAGCGTCAGCCCCGACTACGCCCGGTACCAGTGCTGGGACTGCCTGCAGGTACTGGGAGCACTGGTTTGGACTGGGAGGGACTGGGAGGGCACTGGGAGGAACTGGGAGTGAACTGGGATAAACTGGGACAAACTGGGAGGGACTGGAAGGGGATGAAAGGGGATGAAAGGGTTAAAAATGGGGGGAAATCAGGGGTTTTTATACTGGTTTGTACTGGTTTTATACTGGTTTGGGACTGGGAGGGACTGGGATAAACTGGGAGGGACTGGGAGGGGTTTGGGGGGGGACTGGTTTATACTGGGAGGAACTGGGAGGGACTGGGAGGGGATGAAAGGGTTAAAAATGGGGGCAATCAGGGGTGTTTATACTGGTTTATACTGGTCCATACTGGTCCATACCGGTCCATACCGGTCCATACCGGTCCATACTGGTCCATACTGGTTTATACTGGTCCATACTGGTCCATACTGGTCCATACTGGTCCATACTGGTCCGTACTGGTCGCAGGCTCTCTGCTCCAGCCTGGCCGCCTCTCTCTCCACCCGGGCCGTGCTCGAGGCCGTCGGAGTCGGCGACGGAGCCGCCAACGTCACCGGAGCCGCGCTCACCTGGCTGCTCCGAGGTGCGGGATTCCCGGGATTCCCGAGAATTCCCGGGATTCCCGAGAATTCCCGGGATTCCCGAGAATTCCCGGGATTCCCGAATTCCCCAGATGCCCAAAATTCCCGGGATTCCAAGCGGAATTCCCAAAAATTTCCTGGGATTCCAGCCCAAAAGTCCCGGAATTCCTGGATTCCCAGAATTCCGACTGAAAATCCTGGAACTTGACCCGAAATCTGGGAATTCCATCCCAAAATCCCGAAAAATTCCCAAATTCCCGGAGTTCTGTCCCAAAAATCCCAGAATTTCCGGCCCAAAAATCCTGGAATTCCAACCTGAAATTCCCAGAATTCCCAAATTCCCAAAATTCTTGGATTTCCATCCCAGAATTCCCAGATTCCTAAATTCCCAAATTCCCAAAATCCCAAAATTCCCAGAATTTCCAGTCCTAAAATCCTGGAATTCCATTCAAAAATCCCAAATTCCCAGATTCCCAAATTCCCAAAATTCCTGAAATTCCATCCCATAATTCCTGGAATTCCAAGATTCCTAAATTCCCAAAATCCCAGAATTCCCAAATTCCCAAAATCCCAAAATTCCCGGAATTTCCAGTCCAAAAATCCCAGAATTTCCAGCCCAAAATCCTGGAATTCCCAAATTCCCAGAATCCCAGAATTCCATCTCAAATTCCTGGAATTCCACCCAAAATCTTGGAATTTCATCCCAAAATTCCCAGGATTTCCGTCCCAAATTCCCGGAATTCCCAGAATTCCTGGATTCCCAAAATTCCCAGAGTTTCCAGTCCAAAAATCCTGGAATTCCATCCCATAATTCCCGGAATTCCCAAAATCCCAAATTCCAAAAAATTCCCAGAATTCTGGCCAAAAATTCAGGGATTTGACCCAAAAATCCCTGAATTCCACCCAAAATCTTGGAATTTCATCCCAAAATCCCTGGATTTCTGTCCCAAATTCCCAGAATTCCACCCCAAAATTCCCGAATTCCCAGAATCCCAAAATTCCTGGGATTCCAAGCGGAATTCCCCAAAATTCCCGGGATTCCAGCCCAAAATTCCCAGAATTTCAAGCCAAGTTCCCAAAAATTCCTGGAATTCCGACCCGAAATCCTGGAATTCCCAGATTCCCAAATTCCCGTGTTCCCAAATTCCCAGAATTCCAACCAAAAATCTTGGAATTTGACCCAAAATCTGGGAATTCCAGCCCAAAAATCCCGGGATTCCACCCAAAATTCCTGGAATTCCATCCCATAACTCCCAGAATTCCCAAATTCCCAAAATCCCAAAATTCCCGGAATTTCCAGTCCAAAATTCCCGGAATTTCAAGCCGAATTCCCAAAAATTCCTGGAATTCCGACCCAAAATCCTGGAATTCCGACCCAAAATCTTGGAATTCCATCCCAAAATCCCCGGATTTCCGTCCCAAATTCCCAGAATTCCACCCCAAAATTCCCGAATTCCCAGGATTCCCAAATTCCCAGAATTTTGTCCCAAAATCCCAGATTTCCCAGCCCAAAAATCCCGGGATTCCACCCAAAATCCCGGAAATTCCACCCGGAATTCCCGGAATTCCACCCAAAATTCCCGAATTACCACCCAAAATCCAGGAATTCCACCCAAAATGTGGGAATTCCACCCCAAAATTCCCAAATTTTGGGCCCGAAAAATTGGATTTTTAACCCCAAAATTCCCAAATTTCCCCCAAAATTCCCGGATTTTTTCCGTGAAATTCCCGGATTTTGTCCCAGAATTCCCAATTTTTTCCCGGAATTCCCAGATTTTCCCCAAAATTCCCAGTTTTTCACCCCTAATTCCCGGTTTTTTTCCCCAGACGGGGTCGGGATCCTCACCAGGATCGTCTTCGTGTGGCTGCAGGGGTGAGACTGGGACAAACTGGGAGGGACTGGGAGGGAACTGGGAGGGACTGGGAGGGACTGGGAGGGAACTGGGAGGGACTGGGAGGGACTGGGAGGGACTGGGAGGGAACTGGAAGGGACTGGGAGGGAACTGGGAGGGACTGGGAGGGACTGGGAGGGACTGGGAGGGACTGGGAGGGAACTGGGATGACTGGGAGGGAGGGGACAACTGGGAGGACTGGGATGGGACAACTGGGAGGGGACTGGGGATGGACTGGGACAAACTGGGAGGGAACTGGGAGGGACTGGGACAAACTGGGAGGGACTGGGACAGACTGGGAGGGACTGGGAGGGAACTGGGAGGGACTGGGAGGGACTGGGGGGAACTGGGAGGGACTGGGAGGGACTGGGAGCAGTTTTGGCCCTTACTGGGAGCACTGGGAGGCTTTACTGGGACAAACTGGGAGCTACTGGGATTGACTGGGAGGCCTTAATGGGATGGACTGGGATGGACTGGAATAAACTGGGATGGACTGGGAGCTGTTCTGGGCCTTACTGGGAGCACTGGGAGGCCTTACTGGGACAGACTGGGGTGAACTGGGATAAACTGGGAGCTACTGGGAGGGACTGGAACGGACTGGGTTGGACTGGAAGGTACTGGGACAAACTGGGAGCTACTGGGATGGACTGGAATAAACTGGGATGGACTGGGAGGCCTTACTGGGACGGACTGGGATGGACTGGGATAAACTGGGACAGACTGGGAGCTACTGGGATGGACTGGGAGCAGTTCTGGGCCTTACTGGGAGCTACTGGGAGCTACTGGGGGACCTTACTGGGAGTTACTGGGTCATACTGGGGGCACTGGGAGGCCTTACTGGTCCATACTGGTCCGTACTGGTCCTTACTGGTCCATACTGGTTTATACTGGTCCATACTGGTCCATACTGGTCCGTACTGGTCCATACTGGTCCATACTGGTCCGTACTGGTCCTTACTGGTTTCCCCCCTCCCCCCCAGGAGCCACCTGGACTGCGAGGCCAAACAATGGCGGTGAGGCCCCGCCCCCTCCTCAGGCCCCGCCCCTTTTCCCATATATGGTCACTCCTATCTAAGCCCCGCCCCCTCATTTCCATATATGGTCACTCCCCCTAAGCCCCGCCCCCTCATTACCATATATGGACATTCCCACCTAAGCCCCGCCCCTTTATTTCCATATACGGTCACTCTTCCTAAACCCCGCCCCCTCATTACCATATATGGCCAGTCCCACCTAAGCCCCGCCCCCCTCATTGCCTTATATGGACGCTCCCAGCTAAACCCCACCCCCTCATTACCATATATGGCAATAAATCCCTTTCCTGCCTAAGCCACGCCCCCTCATTACCATATATGGCATTAAATCCCTTTCCTGCCTAAGCCCCGCCCCCTCATTACCATATATGGCATTAAATCACTTTTCCTGCCTAAGCCACGCCCCCTCATTACCATATATGGCAAGTCTCACCTAAGCCACGCCCCCTTATTACCATAAATGGTCACTCCCTCTCAAGCCCCGCCCCTTTTCCCATATATGGCAACTCCCCTTAGGCCCCACCCCTCATTACCGTATATGACCACTCCCACCGCAAACTCCACCCCCTCATTACCATATATGGCACTGAATCTACTTTCTGTTGAAGCCCCGCCCCCTCATTACCATATATGGCCACTCCCACCTAAACCCCGCCCCTTTTCCCATATATGGACATTCCTGCCTAAACCCCACCCCCTCATTACCATATATGGCCACACCCACCCAAGCCCCGCCCCCTCATTTCCATATATGGCCACGCCCCAGGTTCGTGGCCGATCTCCTCAATGACGTCGCCCTGGTGCTGGAAATCCTCGCTCCCCATTGGCTGAACCTCGGCCCCGCCCTCCTCGCCATGGCCGCCGCCGCCAGGGTGGGACTGGGGGGCACTGGGAGGGACTGGGATAGACTGGGAGGGGACTGGAACGAACTGGAAGGGGATTGGGAGGGACTGGGAGGGGATTGGGGGGGACTGGGAGGGGACTGGGATAAACTGGGAGGGACTGGAGGGACTGGGAGGGGACTGGGATAAACTGGGAGGGACTGGGAGGGGATTGAGGGGGACTGGGATAAACTGGGAGAGGATTGGGAGGGACTGGTTTGGACTGGGAGGGGATTGAGAGGGGATTGGGATGTTACTGGTCCATACTGGGAGGGAATGGGAAGGGACTGGGAGGGACTGGGAAAGGATTGGGAGAGACTGGGAAGGGACTGGGATAAACTGGGAGGGAACTGGGATGGTTTGGGAGGGACTGGGATAAACTGGGAGGGGACTGGGATAAACTGGGAGGGACTGGTTTGGACTGGGAGGGGACTGGGAGGGGATTAGGATGTTACTGGTCCGTACTGGAAGGGAATGGGAGGGGACTGGGAGGGACTGGAAAGGAAGTGGGAGGGGACTGGGATGAACTGGGAGGGAACTGGGATGGATTGGGGCAAACTGGGAGGAGACTGGAACGAACTGGAAGGGGATTGGGAGGGACTGGGAGGGGATTGGGAGGGACTGGGAGGGGACTGGGATGAACTGGGAAGTCCTTGGGGGCTCACTGGTCCATACTGGGAGGGACTGGGGGGTTACTGGAGGTCACTGGGATGATACTGGTTTATACTGAGAGGAACTGGGGGAACACTGGTTTATACTGGGACACTCCCAGGAATCATTGAAGGGGCTTAAACTGGTTTATACTGGTCCATACTGGTTTACACTGGGCAGCTCCAGCATGGCTGAACTCACTGGTCTATACTGGTCTGTACTGGTTTATACTGGTTTATTCCATTTATACTGGTTTAAACTGGTTTAAATCGGTTTAAATTGACTTAAACCGGTTCATACTGGTTCATACTGGTTTGTACTGGTCCCAGTGCGTGGTGGGCGTGGCCGGAGGAGCCACCAGGGCGGCCCTGGCCGTGCACCAGGCCCGGAGGGACAACGTGGCCGACGTGGCCGCCAAGGACGGCAGCCAGGTGGGACTGGGAGCACTGGTTTGGACTGGGAGGGACTGGGAGGGTCGTTACTGGTTTGTACTGGCCCATACTGGGAGTTACTCATTCAAAATGGCCGCCAGATGAGTTATCCAATATGGCCGCCAAGGATGGCAGTCGGGTGGGACTGGGAGCACTGGTTTGGACTGGGAGGGTCGTTACTGGTTTATACTGGTCCATACTGGTTTATACTGGGAGCTCGCCACCCAAGATGGCCGCCAGATGATGTAATTCAAGATGGCCGCCATGTGAGTTATCCAATATGGCTGCCAAGGACGGCAGCCGGGTGGGACTGGGAGCACTGGTTTGGACTGGGAGGGTCGTTACTGGTTTATACTGGTTCATACTGGTTCATACTGGGAGATACCCAACCAAGATGGCCGCCATGTGAGTTATCCAATATGGCTGCCAGAGAGTGTAATCCAATATGGCCGCCAAGGATGGCAGTCGGATGGGACTGGGAGCACTGGTTTGGACTGGTTTGGACTGGGAGGGTCGTTACTGGTTTATACTGGTTCATACTGGTCCATACTGGTTTATACTGGCTCATACTGGTTTATACCAGTCCATACTAGTCCATACTGGTTCATACTGGTCCATACTGGTTTATACTGGCTCATACTGGTTTATACCAGTCCATACCAGTCCATACTGGTTCATACTGGTCCATACTGGTTTGTACTGGTTTATACTGGTTCATACTGGATTATACCAGTTTATACCAGTCCATACTGGTCCATACTGGTTCATACTGGTTTATACCGGTTTATACCAGTTTATACCACTCCATACTGGTCCATACTGGTTTGTACTGGTTTATACTGGTCCATACTGGTTTATACCAGTCCATACCAGTCCATACTGGTCCATACTGGTTTATACCAGTCCATACTGGTCCATACTGGTCCATACTGGTCCATACTGGTTTATACCAGTCCATACTGGTCCATACTGGTCCATACTGATTTATACTGGTTTATACCGGTTTATACCACTCCATACTGGTCCATACTGGTTTGTACTGGTTTATACTGGTTTATACCGGTTTATACCACTCCATACTGGTCCATACTGGTTCATACTGGTTCATACTGGTTTATACCAGTCCATACTGGTTCTTACTGGTCCGTACTGGGCAGGAGACGCTGGTGAACGGGGCCGGGCTGTTGCTGTCGCTGCTGCTGCTCCCCCTGCTGGACGGGCGGCCACGGTGAGGGGCGGGGCTTAAGGGGGCGGGGCATAAGGGGGCGGGGCTTAAACTGAGAAATGGGTGTGGTTTAAACTGGAAATGGGTGGGGCTTAAATGGGAAATGGGCAGGGCTTAAACTGGGAAATGGGTGGGGCTTAAATGGGGAAATGGGCGTGGCTTGAACTGGAAATGGGCGTGGCTTTAACTGGGAATGGGTGAGGCTTAAACTGGGAATGGGTGAGGCTTAAACTGGGAATGGGTGAGGCTTAAACTGGGAATGGGTGTGGCTTAAACTGGGAATGGGTGGGGCTTAAACTGGGAATGGGTGAGGCTTAAACTGGGAATGGGTGTGGCTTAAACTGGGAAATGGACCCGGTTTAAATGGCAAATGGGCGTGGTTTAAACTGGGAATGGGTGTGGCTTAAACTGGGAATGGGTGAGGCTTAAACTGGGAATGGGTGGGGCTTAAACTGGGAATGGGTGAGGCTTAAACTGGAATGGGTGTGGCTTAAATGGGAGGTGGGCGTGGTTTAAACTGGGGATGAATGTGGCTTAAACTGGGAATGGATGGGGCTTAAAGTGGAGAGGGGCTTAAACTGGGAATGGGTGAGGCTTAAACTGGGAATGGGTGAGGCTTAAACTGGGAATGGGTGTGGCTTAAACTGGAAGTGGGTGGGGCTTAAATGGGGAAATGGGCGTGGCTTAAACTGGGAGCGGGTGGGGCTTAAATGGGTGGGGCTCTCCCAGGTGAGGTGGGCGTGGCCTGTGCTGACCTGGGCGTGGCCCAGGTGAGGTTTAGGCTCTCCCAGGTGAGGTTTTGGGGCTCTCAGGTGAGGTGGGCGTGGCCCAGGTGAGGTTTAGGCTCTCCCAGGTGAGGTTTTGGGGCTCTCAGGTGAGATGGGCGTGGCCCAGGTGAGCTCAATCTGTCCATGCTCACCTGGGCACGATCCAGGCCTGGTTTTAGATGTCTCAGGTGGGATTTGGGTGCTCTCGGGTGAGCTGGGCGTGGCCCAGGTGAGGTTCCAGGTGTCTCAGGTGAGGTGGGCGTGGCCTATCTGGAACTGGGTGTGGCCCTCACGTGCCCAGGCTCACCTGGGCCATGATCCAGGTGTGGTTTGGGCTCTCCCAGGTGAGATTTTGGGCTCTCCCAGGTGAGATGGGTGTGGCTCAGGTGAGGTTTGGGGTCTCTCAGGTGAGGGGGGCGTGGCTTTTCTTTGCATTTTAATGAGGTGGGCGTGTCCCAGGTGAGGTTCCAGGTGTCCCAGGTGGGGTGGGCGTGTCCCAGGTGAGGTCTCAGGTGTGCCCCTCACCTGTCCAGGCTCACCTGGGCCATGATCCAGGTGTGGTTTGGGCTCTCCCAGGTGAGGTTTTAGGGTTCTCAGGTGAGGTTCCAGGTGTCTCAGGTGAGGTGGGCGTGTCCCAGGAGAGGTCTCAGGTGTGCCCCTCACCTGTCCAGGCTCACCTGGGCCATGATCCAGGTGAGGTTTGGCCTCTCCCAGGTGAGGTTTGGGCTCTCCCAGGTGAGGTGGGCGTGGTCCAGGTGAGGTGGGCGTGGCCTATGCAGAAGTGGGCGTGTCCCAGGTGAGCTGGGCGTGTCCCAGGTGTCTCAGGTGTGCCCCTCACCTGCCCAGGCTCACCTGGCCGTGATCCAGGTGTGGTTTGGGCTCTCCCAGGTGAGGATTTGGGCCTCTCAGGTGAGCTTTCAGGTGTCTCAGGTGAGCTGGGCGTGTCCCAGGTGAGGTGGGCGTGTCCCAGGTGAGCTGGGCGTGTCCCAGGTGAGGATTTGGGGCTCTCAGGTGAGGTGGTTGTGGCCTATCCAGCCCTGGGTGTGTCCCAGGTGAGCTGGGCGTGTCCCAGGTGAGGTCTCAGGTGTCTCAGGTGAGCTGGGCGTGTCCCAGGTGAGGTTTGGACTGTCCCAGGTGAGGCGGGCGTGTCCCAGGTGAGGTCTCAGGTGTCTCAGGTGAGGTGGGCGTGTCCCAGGTGTGCTGGGCGTGTCCCAGGTGAGGCGGGCGTGTCCCAGGTGAGGTCTCAGGTGTGCCCCTCACCTGCCCAGGCTCACCTGGCTCGCCCTGCTCCTGCTCCTGGCCTCTCACCTGGCCTCCAACCTGGCGGCCCTGGCCTCGCTCACCTTGACCTCCCTGAACCGGCCCCGCCTCCGCCTCGCCATTGGCTGGGCCCTGCGAGGGGGCGGGGCCGGGGCAGAAAGGGGCGTGGCCTGCGGGGGGAGGGGCGGGGTCCGCCTGGAGCTGCCCCGCCCCCGCCAGGTGAACCCCAGGGAGCCGCTGCTGCCAGGTGAGGGCACCTGGGGGACACCTGGGGACACCTGGGGGGGGGTTGGGGTCACCTGGGGAGGGGGTGGGGTATTTGGGGGTCACCCTGGGGGTCAATTTGGGTCACCCTGGGGGGGTTTGGTCACCTGGGGGGGGTTTTGGGGTCACTGGGGCGGGGGTTGGTTACCTGGGGTACGCTGGGGGGGGGTTGGGGTCTTTGGGGGTGTGGGGGACCCTGGGGGGGGGGTTGGGGTCACCTGGGGTCACCTGGGGGGGGGTTGGGGTCACCTGGGTTCACCTGGGGGGATTTTGAGGGGGTTTGGGGTCACCTGGCGGGAATTTTGGGGTCACCTGGGGAGGGTTTGGGGTCATTTGGGGTCACCTGGGGACACCTGGGAGGAATTTTGGGAGGATTTGGGTCACCTGGGGGAAATTTGGGGTCACCTGGATGACGTCACACTCACCTGTGATGACGTCACGCTCACCTGTGATGACGTCACCCTCACCTGTGATGACGTCACCGCCCCCCAGGTTTCGGTTCCCGGCTCCGCCTCCACCTGGGGGCGCCCCTGGAGCAGCTGGTGAGCAGGTGAGGGGGGATTTGGGGGGGAATTCCCGGGAATTTGGGGGATTTGGGAATTCCAGGGAGGGATTTGGGGAATTTTGGGGAATTTTTTGGATTTTTTGGGAATTTTGTGGGAATTTTGGGAATTTTTAGGAATTTTTTGGGAATTTTTTTGGGATTTTTAGGGAATTTTTAGGGAATTTTGGGGAATTTTTTTGGGGAATTTTCAGGGATTTTTTGGGAATTTTTTGGGGATTTTAAGGAATTTTTAGGGAATTTTTGGGGGATTTTTAAGGGAATTCTTGGGGGTTTTTTTTACAGAATTTTTTTGAAATTTTTTGGGAATTTTTGGGGGATTTTTAGGGAATTTTGGGGGGATTTTTAGGGAATTTTTGGGGGATCTTTGAGGGAATTTTTTTTTTAATTCTCAGGGAATTTTTGGGGGATTTTTAGGGGATTTTTTGGGGATTTTTAAGGGAATTTTTTGGGGTTTTTTTGGGGGATTTTTTGGGGGGTTTTTAGGCATTTTTTTGGAATTTTTAGGGATTTTTAAAGGATTTTTAGGGAATTTTTTGGGATTTTTTTTAGGGACTTTTTAGGGAATTTTGGGGGGATTTTTAGGGATTTTTTTGTGTATTTTTTGGGAATTTTCAGTGATTTTTTTAGAGAATTTAGGGGATTTTTTTTAGGATTTTTTTTGTTTCATTTTTGGGAATTTTTTGGGGAAATTTTGGGAAATTTTGAGGAATTTTTGGGGAATTTTTGGGGGAATTTCTTTGGGAATTTTGGGGGGATTCTTTTGGAGATTTTTAGGGAATTTGGGGGGATTTTTTAGGGAATTTTTGGAAGATTTTTAAGGGATTTTTTTGGGGATTTTTTGGGATGTTTTTAGGGAATTTTTAAGGGAATTTTGGGGGGATTTTTAGGGAAATTTTGGGGGATTTTTTAGGGAATTTTTTTAGGATTTTTAACGGAATTTTTTTGGGTTTTTTTGGAATTTTTAGGGCATTTTGGGGGGATTTTTTAGGGAATTTTGGGGGATTTTTAGGGAATTTTTTGGAGATTTTTTGGGGATGTTTTTGGAATTTTAAAGGGAATTTTTAGGGAATTTTTTGGTGATTTTTTAGGGAATCTTTAGGAATTTTTGGGGGAACTTTTTGGGATTTTCCGGGAACTTTTGGGGGATTTTTTAGGGAATTTTTGGGGGAATTTTTTGGGGAATTTTTAACGGATTTTTTTTGAAATTTTTAGGGAATTTTTTTGGGATTTTTAATGGAATTTTTTGGGAATTTTTTGGGGATTTTTAGAGATTTTTTAGGAATTTTTGGGGGAATTTTTGGGGAACTTTCCGGGATTTTTGGGAAATTTTTTTGCGGATTTTTAGGGAATTTTGTTGAGATTTTTTTAAATTTTATTTTTAGGGAATTTTAGGGAAATGTTGGGGATTTTAAAACGAATTTTTAGGAAATTTTTTGGGGGGATTTTTAAGGGAATTTTTAGGAATTCCGGGAATTCCGTTGGAATTTCCCCACATTTGGGATTTTTCTTCCCATTTTTCCAGCGAGGCCGAATTCCAGAAAGCTCTGGAATGTGGGAACCCCAATTACATCCTCGTCCTCCGCCCCTCCCAAGGTGAGCCCCAAAATTTGGGAAGAAGATCCCAAAAATTCCCAAAATCCCAAAATTTGGGAATAAAACAAAAAAAAATTGGGAATTTTGGGTCGTTTTTCCCCCAAATTTTGGGATTTTTTTTTTCTCCCTTTTTGGGAATTCTTTCCCATTTTATCCCAAATTTTCCATTCCTGGAATTTCTGGGATCCTCCAATCTGAGATTTTTGGGAATTTTGGGTCCCTTTTTCCCAAATTTTGGGGTGGATTTTGGGTCCTTTTTTCCCCCCAATTTTGGGTCCCTTTTCCCAAAGGATTTTGGGATTTTTCCCATTTCTTCCCAAATTTTGGGATGGGGATTTTTTGGGAATCCAAAATTTGGGAATTCTGGGAATTTTGGGATCCTTTTCCCAAATTTTGGGATCCCAGGGTGGATTTTTGGGTGATTTTGGCTCCATTTTCCCCAAATTTTGATCCTTTTCTCCCCAAATTTTGGCATCCTGGAATTTTGGGATCCCAGATTTTGGATTCCCAGGATTTGAGAGTCCCAAAATTTGGGAATCCCCGGAATTTTGGGATCCCAGGGTGGATTTTTGGGTGATTTTGGCTCCGTTTTCCCCAATTTTGGGTCAATTTTTCCCAAATTTTGAGGATTTTTTTGTCCTTTTTCCCTAAATTTTCAATCCCAAAATTTGGGAATCCCCAACTTTGAAATCCCAAAAATTTTTGGGACCAAATTTGGGAATCCTGGGGTGAACTTTGGAATTTTTTCCCCAATTTTTGCTCCATTTTCCCCCAATTTTGGGTCCATTTTTCCTCCGATTTTGGGGATTTTTGTTCCCTTCTCCCAAATTTTTCAATCCCAAGATTCCCAAATCCCCAATTATTCAATCCCAAAAATTTTTGGGACCAAATTTGGGATTTTGGGATTTTTTCCTTCAATTTTTGCTCAAATTTCCCCAATTTTGGCTCCATTTTCCCCAAATTTTGGGAACTTTTCCTCCCTTTTTCCCTAAATTTTCACCCCCAAAATTTGGGAATCCCCAACTTTGATATCCCAAAAATTTTTGGGACCAAATTTGGGATTTTGGGAATTTTCCCTTCATTTTTTATCTCCATTTTCCTCAATTTTGGCTCCATTTTTCCCCAAATTTTGGGAATTTTTCCTCCCTTTTCCCCAAACTTTTCAATCCCAAAATTTGGGAATCCCCAATTTTTCAATCCCAAAAATTTTCGGGACCAAATTTGGGAATCCTGGGGTGAACTTTGGAATTTTTTCCCCAATTTTTCCTCCATTTCCCCCAATTTTCCCCCATTTTTAACCCCTTTTTTTTCCCCCCTATTTCCTCCGTATTTCCCCCAAAAATTCCGGGATTTTTTTTTTTTTGGGAATTCTCGGGATCCTGGAATTTTCTCTCTCCAGGTTGGGTGGGGGTGGGGCTGCGCCGGGGGGCCCCCCCCGAGACCCCGATCTTGGGCTGTGCCCAGGCCCTGCTGCTCGAGGAGCTCCTGGGCGAGGATTTGGGGTCGGGGACCCCCCTGGGGGAGCTCCTGGGACCCCTCCAGCGACGCCTGAGGAGCTGCCGTGAGGATCCGGGGGATTTGGGAATGTTTGGGAATTTTTGGGAATTTTTTGGGAATTTTTGGGGAATTTTTTGGGAATTTTTGGGGGCTTAAAATGGGATTTTTGGGGTGTTTTAAGGGGATTTTTTGGGAATTTTTGGGGGATTTTGGGGATTTAAAGGGGGGGTTGGGATGAATTTTGGGAATTTTGGGAGTTTGGGAATTTTTGGGGATTTTGGGGAATTTTTGGGAATTTTTTGGGGTTTAACAATGGGATTTGGGGGTTTTAAGGGTGATTTTTTGGGATTTTGGGGGGATTTTGGGATTTAAAAGGGGGGTTGGGAGATTTTGGGAGTTTTGGGAATTTTGAGAGGTTTGGGGAATTTTTGGGATTTTTGGGAATTTTTGGGAATTTTTTGGGATTTTTTGGGAATTTTTGGGGGATTTTGGGGGGCTTAAAATGGGATTTTTGGGGGTTTTAAAGGGGATTTTTTGGGGATTTTGGGAGGATTTTGGGGATTTAAAGGGGGGGTTGGGATGAATTTTGGGAATTTTGAGAGTTTGGGAATTTTTGGGGATTTTTGGGGATTTTTGGGAATTTTTTTGGGATTTTTTGGAATTTTTTGGGAATTTTTTGGGGGGGTTTTAAAGGGGATTTTTGGGGGTTTTAAGGGGATTTTTTGGGAATTTTGGGGGGATTTTGGGGATTTAAAGGGGGGTTGGGATGAATTTTGGGAATTTTGGGAGTTTGGGAATTTTTGGGGATTTTTGGGAATTTTTTGGGAACTTTTGGGAATTTCTGGGAATTTTTTGGGGGGTTTTAAGGGGGATTTTGGGATTTTAAAGGGGATTTTTTGGGATTTAAAGGGTGGAGTTGGGATGAATTTTGGGAGTTTTGGGAATTTGGGGAGTTTGGGAATTTTTGGGGATTTTTTGGGAATTTTTGGGATTTTTTGGGGGGTTTTAAAGGGGATTTTGGGGGGTTTTAAGGGGGGGTTGGGATGAATTTTGGGAGTTTTGGGAATTTTGGAAGTTTGGGAATTTTTGGGGGTTTTTGGGAATTTTTGGGGATTTTTTGGGAATTTTTTGGGAATTTGGGGGATTTTAAATGGGAATTTTTGGGGGTTTTAAGGGGAATTTTTGGGATTTTTACGGGGGATTTTGGGGGGATTTGGGGAGGTTTTGGGATCCTGGGGATTTGGGATGGATTTTGGGGATTTGGGAATTTTCTGGGAATTTTTTTGAGATTTGGTGGATTTTGGGGTGAATTTTTGGGCGAATTTTGGGTGAATTTTGGGTGAATTTTGGGGTGAATTTGGGTGGATTTTGGATGAATTTTTGGGTGAATTTGGTTGAATTTTGGGTGAATTTTGGGTGAATTTTGGGTAAATTTGGGGTGAATTTTGAGAGGATCTTGGGTGAATTTTTGAGTTGAATTTTGGGTGAATTTTGGGGTGAATTTGGGTGAATTTTGGGTGAATTTTTGGGGTCATTTGGGTGAATTTGAGGTGAATTTTGGGGAAATTTGGGTGAATTTTGGGGAAATTTTGGTTGAATTTTTGGGTGAATTCTGGGTGAATTTGGGGTAAATTTGGGGTAAATTTGGGGTGAATTTTTGGGTGAATTTGGGTGAATTTTGGATGAATTTTGGGTAAATTTTGGTTGAATTTTTTGGGTAATTTGGGTGAATTTTGGGTGAATTTGGGGTAAATTTGGAGTGAATTTTGTTTGAATTTTTGGGTGAATTTGGGTGAATTTTGATGGAATTTTGGGTGAATTTTAGTTGAATTTTTGAGTTGAATTTCGGGTGAATTTGGGTAAATTTTGGGTAAATTTGGGGTGAATTCTGAGAGGATTTTGGGTGAATTTTGGGTGAATTTTTGGGTGAATTCTGGGTGAATTTGGGATGAATTTTGGTTGAATTTTTGGGTGAATTTGGGTGAATTTTGATGGAATTTTGGGTGAATTTTGGGTGAATTTGAGGTAAATTTGGGGAGAATTTTGGTGGAATTCTGGGGTGAATTTGGGGAGATTTTGGGTGAATTTTGCGCAAATTTTGGGTGAATTTTTGGGTGAATTCTGGGTCAATTTTGGGGTAAATTTTGGGCGAATTTTGGGTGAATTTGGGATGAATTTTGGGTGAATTTGGTTGAATTTCGGTTGAATTTCCTCTCTCCCCTCCCCCAGCCCCGGGCTCTGTTCCCTGGGGGGTCCTGGCCGAGACCTCGCGGCTCTTCCGGGACCTTGGCCCCGCCCTCCTGCGAGGTTCGTGTCGCTCCTATCGCGACAGAAGGGGGGAAAATCGCGATAAAAACCCCACTTCCGGTGCCACTTCCGGGTTCCACTTCCTCATTCCGGCCCCTCTTCAATTTATTCCCCACTTCCTGCTTCCGGTTTTGCCTCTTGCGTCACTTCCTTTCCACTTCCTGGTTCTATGTTTTCGTTTCTTGGGTTACATCCGGTGTCGCTTCCTGTTTCCGGTGCTGCGCTTCACTTCCGGGGTGGTTTATTGGGGCACTTCCGGTTTTCACTTCCGGGTTGGCTGCTCGGATTTTGGGGGAATTTGGGCGGAATTCCAGAGGATTTTGGGGGTTCCTGCTTGGATTTTGGGGAATTTTGGGTTGAATTTTGGGAATTTGAGGAATTTTGGGTGGAATTTGGGAGATTTTGGGTGGAATTTGGGAGATTTTGGGGGGTGGAATTTGGTTGAATTTTTGGAGGATCCCGCAGGTTTTGGGGAATTTCCCGGGAATTTTTGGAGTCTGGGGGAATTTTGGGTGGAATTTGGGAATTCTGGGGGAATTCGAGGAATTTTGGGTGGAATTTGGGAGATTTTGGGTGGATTTTTGTGGGATTTGAAAGGAATTTCGGGGTGGAAATTTTGGGTGGAATTTGGGGAAATTTGGGGCAGAATTTTAAGGAAATTTGGGGGAATTTCCTGGATTTGGGGGAATTTTGGGTGAATTTGAAAAGATTTTGGAGTTTGCTGCCTGGATTTGGGGGAATTCCGGGAATTAGAGGAATTTTGGGTGGAATTTGGGGGAGAATTTTAAGGAAATTCAGGGAAATTTGGGTGGATTTTGGGGGATTTGGGTGAATTTTGGGAGAATTTTGGGAGAATTTTGGGAGAATTTTGGGAAAATTTTGGTTCTCATTTTGGGGGAATTTGGGTAAAATTTGGGAAAATTTTTGAGGAATTTTGGGGGAATTTTGGGAGAATTTTGGAGTAAAATTTGGGTGAATTTTGTGGAATTTGGGGGATTTTGAGTGGAATTCGGACGGAAATTGAAGAATTCGAGGAATTTGGGCTGAAAATCATGGAATTTTGTGTCGATTTTTCGGGATTTGAGTGAAATTCCCGATTTTTGGGACCCTGGGTGGATTTCGGGAATTTCAGGATGAATTCCTGCAGCAAAAAAAATGGCGGGAAAGCCACTTCCGGTGGCACTTCCGGGTTCCACTTCCTGGTTGGGCGCTGACCGCGATGGCGCCCCCTGCAGGGCTGGAGGACGCCGGCTGGGACACGCAGCGCCCCCTGCTGGCCGTGGACGAGTGGAGGCTGGAGTGGGCGGAGCCAGGGCGAGGCCACGCCCCCTGAGAGGCCACGCCCCCCCGTTTTGGCGGGAAATTTTGGCGGGAAATAAAGAGTTTTATAAAATTTGGTGGAATTTTTGGGGGAAATTCCGAGAATTTGGGTGGAATTTTGGGTGGAAATTGGGGAATTTTGGGAGGAATTTTTGAGTGGAATTTGGATGGAATTTGGGGCAGAAACTTGGGAATTTTCGGTGGAATTTGGGGGATTTTGGGGGGAATTTGAGGAATTCCGGGAGGGAATTTTGAGTGGAATTTTGGGGATTTTGGGAGAATTTGGGGGGGATTTTTGAGCGGAATTTTGGGTGGAATTTGAGGCGGAAATTTGGGCGATTTTGGGAGAAATTTTGGGGGATTTTGGAGCGGAATTTCAGTGGAATTTGGGGAATTTTTGGGATGAATTGGGGGGATTTTTGAACGGGATTTGGGACAGAAATTTGGGGGATTTTGGGGCATTTTGGGTGAAATTTGGGGGATCCTGGCTGGAATTTTTGGATTCTGGGAGGAATTTTGGGTGGAATTGGGGTGAATTTGGGAAACCCCTGGATGATTTTGGAGCAATTCTGGGGATTTTGGGATGAATTTTGGGGAGAATTCTCAGATTTCCCTTTTTTGGGGGGGAAAAGGACCAAAAACGGCCCCAAAAACCAAAATTAAACAAGCCCCGATTTGGGGAATTGCCAAAAACTTGGAGTTTGTGGTGAGAGGATTTGGGAAAAAGGGGGAATTTTGGAAAATTCGGGAATTTTGGGAAATTTGGGGACAGTTCTGACGCGTCTGGGCTGATTTCGGGACATTTCCTGCTCATTTTGCACCATTTTGGGTCATTCTGGGTCCATTTTGGGTCAATTTTGACTCAGTTTTGGGTCATTTTGAGGCATTTTAAGACCTTTTAATTTTGGGTCGTTTCCCTCCCATTTTTCACCGTTCTGGGTCCATTTTGGGTCAATTTGGGGTCATTTTGGGTGGATTTTGGGTAATTTTGGCTCCTTTTGGGTTGGTTTGACTCCATTTTGGGTCATTTCAGGACCTTTCCATTTTGGGTCATTTCCTGCCCAGTTTTCACCATTTTGGGTCATTCTGGGTCAAATTTGGGTCAATTTTAGTCAATTTTGGGTCATTTTGGCTCCATTTGGGTCATTCTGGATCATTTTTGGGTCAATTTGGACCAATTTTGGGTCATTTTGGGACCTTCCCATTTTGGGTCATTTCCTGCCCAGTTTTCACCATTTTGGGTCATTCTGGGTCAATTTTGGGCCATTTTGGCTCATTTCGGGTTGGTCTGACCCAATTTTGAGTCATTTTGGGTGGATTTCGGGTCAATTTTGGCCCCATTTTGGGTCATTTCCAGACCTTCCAATTTTGGGTTGTTTCCATCCCATTTTTCACCATTTTGGGTCATTCTGGGTCCATTTTGGGTCAATTTTGGGTGAATTTTGGATCATTTTGGGTCAATTTTGACTCAGTTTTGTGTCATTTTGAGTAATTTTGTGACCTTTTAATTTTGGGTCGTTTCCATTCCATTTTTCACCATTTTGGGCTCATTTTGGGCCATTTCAGCCCCATTTTTTCTGCCGCTTTTGGGCTATTTCGGGTCATTCAGGACACCCGGACTCATTTTGGGCTCATTTCGACCGATTTTGGGTTTATTTTGGGTTCTTTTCACGCGAAACAGCCCCACAGAGAGGTGGCCACCAGGGGGCTCCTCAAGGGGCAATTTTGGGTCATTTTGGGTGAATTTTGGGGCTTTTTGGCCTCATTTTGGGTCATTTCAGGGCCTTTCAATTTTGGGTCATTTCCCTCCCATTTTTCACCATTTTGGGTCAATTTGGGTCCATTTTGGGTCAATTTTGGTCAATTTTGGGACATTTTGGCACCTTTTGTGTTGGTTTTACTCAATTTTGGGTCATTTTGGGTCAATTTTGGGCCGTTTTCACCTCATTTTGGGACCTTCCCATTTTGGGTCATTTCCTGCCCATTTTTCACCATTTTGGGTCATTTTGGGTGGATTTTGGGTCAATTTTGGGGCTTTTTGGCCTCATTTTGGGTCATTTTGGGACCTTTCCATTTTGGGTCATTTCCATCCCATTTTTCACCATTTTGGGTCATTCTGGGTCAAATTTGGGTCAATTTTAGTCAATTTTGGGCCAATTTGGGTCAAGTTTGGGTCATTTTGGCTCATTTTGGGTCAATTTTGACTCAGTTTTGGGTCATTTTGGGTCATTTTGGGACCTTTTCATCTTGGGTCATTTCCTGCCCATTTTTCACCATTTTGGGTCATTCTGGGTCAAATTTGGGTCAATTTTAGACAGTTTTGGGTCATTTTGGCTCTATTTGGGTCATTCTGGATCGTTTTTGGGTCAATTTGGACCAATTTTGGGTCATTTTGGGACCTTCCCATTTTGGGTCATTTCCATCCCATTTTTCACCATTTTGGGTCATTCTGGGTCAATTTTGGGTCAATTTGGGGTCATTTTGGGTGGATTTTGGGTAATTTTGGCTCCTTTTGGGTTGGTTTGACTCCATTTTGGGTCATTTTAGGACCTTTCCATTTTGGGTCATTTCCATCCCATTTTTCACCATTTTGGGTCATTCTGGGTCCATTTTGGGTCAATTTGGGGTCATTTTGGGTGGATTTAGGTAATTTTGGCTCCTTTTGGGTTGGTTTGACTCCATTTTGGGTAATTTTGGGACCTTTTCATTTTGGGTCATTTCCTGCCCACTTTTCACCATTTTGGGTCAATTTGGGTCAATTTTGGGTAATTTTCACCTCATTTTGGGTCATTTTGGGTCATTTTGGCCTCATTTTCAGACCTTCCCATTTTGGGTCGTTTCCCTCCCATTTTTCACCATTTTTGGGCCATTTCAGCCCCGTTTTTTTCTGCCGTTTTTGGCAATTTCGGGTCATTCAGGACACCCGGACTCATTTTGGGCTCATTTCGACCGATTTTGGGTTTATTTTGGGTTCTTTTCACGCGAAATAGCCCCACAGGAAGGCGGCCACCAGGGGGCTCCTCAAGGGGTCATTTTGGGTCAATTTTGGGTCAATTTTGGGGCTTTTTGGCCTCATTTTGGGTCATTTCAGGACCTTTTAATTTTGGGTCATTTCCATCCAATTTTTCACCATTTTGGGTCATTCTGGGTCAAATTTGGGACAATTTTGGTCAATTTTGGGCCAATTTTGGTCAATTTTGGGTCAGTTTGGGACCTTTCAATTTTGGGTCATTTCCCTCCCATTTTTCACCATTTTGGGACATTCTGGGTCAAATTTGGGTCAATTTTGGCTCATTTTGGGTCATTTTAACACCTTTTCATTTCAAGGCATTTCCATCCAATTTTTCACCATTTTGGGTCATTCTGGGTCAAATTTGGGTCAATTTTAGTCAATTTTGGGCCAATTTGGGTCAAGTTTGGGTCATTTTGGCTCATTTTGGGTCAATTTTGACTCAGTTTTGGGTCATTTTGGGTCATTTTGGGACCTTTTTATCTTGGGTCATTTCCATCCCATTTTTCACCATTTTGGGTCAATTTGGGTCAAATTTGGGTCAATTTTTGGCCAATTTTGGTCAATTTTGGGTCAGTTTGGGACCTTTCCATTATGGGTCATTTCCTGCCCATTTTTCACCATTTTGGGTCATTCTGGGTCCATTTTGGGTCCATTTTGGGTCGATTTTGGCTCATTTTGTGTCAATTTTGACTCAGTTTTGGGTCATTTTGGGTCATTTTGGGACCTTTTTATCTTGGGTCGTTTCCATCCCATTTTTCACCATTTTGGGTCATTCTGGGTCCATTTTGGGTCAATTTGGGGTCATTTTGGGTGGATTTTGGGTAATTTTGGCTCCTTTTGGGTTGGTTTGACTCCATTTTGGGTCATTTTGGGACCTTTTCATCTTGGGTCATTTCCTGCCCATTTTTCACCATTTTGGGTCAATTTGGGTCAATTTTGGGTCATTTTCACCTCATTTTGGGTCATTTTAGGACCTTCCCATTTTGGGTCATTTCCATCCCATTTTTCACCATTTTGGGTCATTCTGGGTCAAATTTGGGCCAACTTCGGTCAATTTTGGGCCAATTTTGGGCCATTTTCGCCTCATTTTGGGTGATTTTCAGACCTTTCCATCTTGGGTCGTTTCCCTCCCATTTTTCACCATTTTTGGGCCATTTCAGCCCCGTTTTTTCTGCCGTTTTTGGGCTATTTCGGGTCATTCAGGACACCCGGACTCATTTTGGGCTCATTTCGACCGATTTTGGGTTTATTTTGGGTTCTCTTCACGCGAAATAGCCCCACAGGAAGGCGGCCACCAGGGGGCTCCTCAAGGGGTCATTTTGGGTCAATTTGGGTCAATTTTGGGGCTTTTTGGCCTCATTTTGGGTCATTTCAGGACCTTTTAATTTTGGGTCGTTTCCATCCCATTTTTCACCATTTTGGGTCATTCTGGGTCAATTTTGGGTCAATTTTTGCTCATTTTGGGTCAATTTTGACTCAGTTTTGGGTCATTTTGAGTCATTTTGGGACCTTTTCGTTTTGGGTCATTTCCCTCCCATTTTTCACCATTTTGGGTCAATTTGGGTCAATTTTGGGTCATTTTCACCTCATTTTGGGTCATTTTGGGCTCATTTTAGGACCTTCCCATTTTGGGTCATTTCCCTCCCATTTTTCACCATTTTTGGGCCATTTCAGCCCCGTTTTTTTCTGCCGTTTTTGGGCTATTTCGGGTCATTCAGGACACGCGGACTCATTTTGGGCTCATTTCGACCGATTTTGGGTTTATTTTGGGTTCTCTTCACACGAAACAGCCCCACAGGAAGGCGGCCACCAGGGGGCTCCTCAAGGGGTCATTTTGGGTCAATTTTGGGTCAATTTTGGGGCTTTTTGGCCTCATTTTGGGTCATTTCAGGACCTTTTCATTTCGAGGCATTCCCTGCCCATTTTTCACCATTTTGGGTCATTCTGGGTCGAATTTTGGTCAATTTTGGTCAGTTTTGGGCCAATTTGGGTCAATTTTGGGTCATTTTGGCTCATTTTGGGTCAATTTTGACTCAGTTTTGGGTCATTTTGGGTCATTTTGAGACCTTTTCATCTTGGGTCGTTTCCATCCCATTTTTCACCATTTTGGGTCAATTTGGGTCAAATTTGGGACAATTTTTGGCCAATTTTGGTCAATTTTGGGTCAGTTTGGGACCTTTCAATTTTGGGTCATTTCCTGCCCATTTTTCACCATTTTGGGTCATTCTGGGTCCATTTTGGGTCCATTTTGGGTCCATTTTGGGTCAATTTGGGGTCATTTTGGGTGGATTTTGGGTAATTTTGGCTCCTTTTGGGTTGGTTTGACTCCATTTTGGGTCATTTTGGGACCTTTCCATTTTGGGTCATTTCCTGCCCATTTTTCACCATTTTGGATCAATTTGGGTCAATTTTGGGTAATTTTCACCTCATTTTGGGTCATGTTGGGTAATTTTAGGACCTTTTAATTTTGGGTCATTTCCTGCCCATTTTTCACCATTTTGGGTCAATTTTGGTCGATTTTGGGCCATTTTGGCACCTTTTGTGTTGGTTTTACTCAATTTTGGGTCATTTTGGGTCAATTTTGGGCCGTTTTCACCTCATTTTGGGACCTTCCCATTTTGGGTCATTTCCTGCCCATTTTTCACCATTTTGGGTCATTTTGGGTGGATTTTGGGTCAATTTTGGGACTTTTTGGCCTCATTTTGGGTCATTTTGTGACCTTCCCATTTTGCGTCATTTCCCTCCCATTTTTCACCATTTTGGGCCATTTCAGCCCCGTTTTTTTCTGCCGTTTTTGGGCTATTTCGGGTCATTCAGGACACCCGGACTCATTTTGGGCTCATTTCGACCGATTTTGGGTTTATTTTGGGTTCCTTTCACGCAAAATAGCCCCACAGGAAGGCGGCCACGCCCATCAGCACCAGGGCGTTGACGTCGACCACGCGGCTCCACCTGGGGTCCTCGGGGGGCGGGGCCTCAGCCGGGGCCACGCCCACCCCCGAGGCCACGCCCACCCCCGAGGCCATGCCCCCCGCTCCCGGCGCCGCTTCCACGTCTGGAATTTAGGGGAAAAAAAACCGGGAATTTTTGGGTTAAAAACGGCCTCGAAATCCCCGGATTTGGGTCCTCGAAAATCCCGGAATTTGAGCTTCAAATTTCCCCCCAAAATTCCCCCGAAATGCCAAAATTTGGAGCCCGAAACTCCCCAAAAATCCCAAATTTGGATCCCAAGACCCCAAAATTCCAAAATTCAGGTCCCATGATCCCCAAAATCCCAAAATTTGATCCTAAAACCCCCAAAAAATCCCAAATTTTTGTCCCAAACCCCCCAAAATCTCCAAATTTGGATCCCAAACCCCAAAAATCCCAAAATTTGAGCCCCAATTCCCCCAAAACCCCAAAAAATCCCAAATTTTTGTCCCAAAACCCCAAATTTTGACCCCAAACCCCCAAAACTCTCAAATCTTGGATCCCAAACTCCAAAAAAATCCCAAATTTTGACCCCAAACCTCCCCAAAAATCCCAAATTTGGATCCCAAAACCCCCAAAAATCCCAAATTTGGCCCAAGCACCTCCCAAAATTCCCCCAAAATCCCAAATTTTGACCCCAAAACTCCCCAAAATCCCAAATTTTTGTCCCAAACCCCCAAAAAACCCCAGATTTGGATCCCAAAACCCCCCAAAAAATCCCAATTTTTGTCCCAAGCCCCCCAAAATCTACAAATTTGGATCCCAAACCCCAAAAATCCCAAAATTTGAGCCCCAATTCCCCCAAAACCCCCAAAAATCCCAAATTTTTGTCCCAAAATCCCAGATTTTGACCCCAAACCCCCCCAAAATCCCAAATTCGAATCCCAAAACCCCAAATTTTTGTCCCAAAAACCCCTAAAAAATCCCAGATTTGGGATTTTCCCCCCGGTACCTCCGAGCTGCATCCCCGGATTTTGGGGCGGCTCCTTGGGCGTGTCCAGGTCGATCCGGGGCTCGCGGCTGTTCCGGAGGCTGAACACCAACCTGTGCAGCTGGGAGCCAAAAACGGCCGAAATCGACCCAAAATTCATCAAAATCGACCCGAAATTCATCAAAATCGACCCAAAATTCAGCAAAATCGACCCAAAATTCATCAAAATCGACCCAAAATTCATCAAAATCGACCCAAAATTCAGAGAAATCGACCCAAAATTCAGAGAAATCCACCCAAAATTCAGCAAAATCGACCCAAAATTCACCAAAATCGACCCAAAATTCACCAAAATCGACCCAAAATTCACCAAAATCCACCCAAAATTCATCAAAATCGACCCAAAATTCAGAGAAATCCACCCAAAATTAGCGGGGGTTGAAAAAACCCAATTAAAAACCCCAAAATTTGGGGAAATTGACCCAAAATTCAGCAAAATCGACCCAAATTCATCAAAATCCACCCAAAATTCACCAAAATTGACCCAAAATTCAGAAAAATTGACACCAAATTCACCAAAATCGACCCAAAATTAGTGGGGATCAAAAAAAAATCAAATAAAAAACCCCCAAATTTGGTAAAATTGACACAAAATTCATAAAAATTGAACCAAAATTCATCAAAATCCACCCAAAATTCAGAGAAATCGACCCAAAATTCACCAAAATCGACCCAAAATTAGCGGGGGTTGAAAAAACCCAATTAAAAACCTCAAAATTTGGGGAAATTGACCCAAAATCCACAAAAATTGACCCAAAATTCATAAAAATCGACACCAAATTCACCAAAATTGACCCAAAATTAGTGGGGACCAAAAAAAAATCAATTAAAAAACCCAAAATTTGGTAAAATTGACCCAAATTCATCAAAATCGACCCAAAATTAGCGGGGGTTGAAAAAACCCAATTAAAAACCCCAAAATTTGGGGAAATCGACCCAAAATTCATCAAAATCGACCCAAATTCATGAAAATTCACTCGAAATTAATGAAAATCGATCCAAAATTCACAAAAATTGACCCAAAATTCACCAAAATCGACCCAAAATCCATAAAAATTGACCCAAAATTCATGAAAATCGACACCAAATTCACCAAAATTGACCCAAAATTAGTGGGGATCAAAAAAAATCAATTAAAAAACCCAAAATTTGGTAAAATTGACCCAAATTCATAAAAATTGACCCAAAATTCATCAAAATCAACCCAAAATTAGCGGGGGTTGAAAAAACCCAATTAAAAACCTCAAAATTTGGGGAAATTGACCCAAAATTCACCAAAACTGACCCAAAATTCATCAAAATTCACTCAAAATTAATGAGAATCGACCCAAAATTCACAAAAATTGACCCAAAATTCATAAAAATTGATCCAAAATTAGTGGGGATTAAAAAAAAGTAATTAAAAACCCCAAAATTTGGTCAAATTGACCAAAATTCATTAAAATTGAACCAAAAGTCATGAAAATTCACTCAAAATTAATGAAAATTGACCTAAAATTCAGAGAAATTGACCCAAAATTCATCAAAATCGACCCAAAATTAGCAGGGGTTGAAAAATCCCAAAAATATTCCCCAAAATCCCAAAAAAATCCAAAATAATCCCAAAAAATCCCAGAAAAATCCCCCCAAAAATCCCAAAATATTCCCAAAAAATCCCAAAATATTCCCTCAAAAATCACCCAAAAAAGCCCTAAAAAATCCCCCAAAAATCCCAAAAATCCCCCCAAAAAATCCCAGAAAAATCCCCAAAAACTCCCCAAAAAAATCTCCAAAAAATCCCCAAAAAATCCAAAAAAAAATCCCAAATAATCCCCAAAAAATACCCAAAAAATCCCCAAAAAATTCCCCAAAAACCCCAATTAATCCCTCAAAAATTCCCAAAAAATCTCCAAAAATCCAAAAAAAATCCAAGTAAAACCCCAGAAAACTCCCAAAAAATCCCTCAAAAAATCCGAGAAAAATCCCGAAAAAACCCAAAAGAAGTCTCAAAAAATTCCAAAAAAATTCCCAAAAAATCCCCCAAAAATCCAAGAAAAACCCCCAAAAATTCTCAAAGAAAATCCAAAAAATTCCCCAAAAAATCCAAGAAAAATCCCAAAAAATCAGAAAAGAACTGAAAAAAATTCCCAAATAATCCCCCCAAAAATTCCCAAAAAAACCCAAATAATCCCTCAAAAATTCCCAAAAAATCCCTCAAAAAATGCAAGAAAAATCCCAAAAAACCCCAAAAAATCCCAAAAAAACCAGAAAAAAAACGTAAAAAATCCCAAAAAATTCCCAAAAACCCCCCAAAAATCCCTAAAATTCCCAAAAAACCCCAAAATATTCCCAAAAAATTCCCGGTGACTCACGTGCACTTTGGGGATGGGCGGGTGGCAGAGGGACACGCCCAGGACGATGCCGCAGGTGAGCAGGAGCAGCAGCACCGCCGAGGGTGGGGCATTTGGGGCCATTTTGGGACATTTTGGGTCATTTTGGGCCATTTTGGGTCATTTTAGGTCATTTTGGGTCATTTTGGGACATTTTGGGACATTCCCATCGGGTTTTGGGCCGTTTTTTCGCATTTTCTCCCCGCAAACCACCCCGAAAAATCCCCAAAAAATCCCTAAAAAATCCCCAAAAATCCCCAAAAAAATCAGAAAAAAAAACCAAAAAAATCCCCAAAAATTCCCAGAAACTCCTCAAAAAATCCCAAAAAAATCCCAAGTAATCCCCCAAAAAATCCCCAAAAAATCCCCAAAAAACCCCAAAAAATCCCCAAAAAATCCCCCAAAAATTCTCAAAAAATCCCAAAAAAACCGCAAAAAAATCAGAAAAAAACCGTAAAAAATCCAAGAAAAATCCCAAAAATCTCCAAAAAAATCCCCAAAAAAATCCCCCCAAAAATGCAAAAAAATCCCCAAAAAATCAGAAAAAATCCCCAAAAATTCCCAAAAAATCCCCAAAAATCCCAAAAAAACCCCTGAAAAATCAGAAGAAAACCCAAATAATCCCCCAAAAATTCCCAAAAAAACCCAAATAATCCCCCAAAAATTCCCAAAAAATCCCTCAAAAAATGCAAAAAAATTCCCAAAAAACCCCCAAAAAATCCCAAAAAAATCAGAAAAAAACCGTAAAAAATCCCAAAAAAATCCCAAAAAACCCCAAAAATTCCCAAAAAAATTCCCGGTGACTCACGTGCACTTTGGGGATGGGCGGGTGGCAGAGGGACACGCCCAGGACGATGCCGCAGGTGAGCAGGAAGAGCAGCACCGCCGAGTGTGGGGCATTTGGGGTCATTTTGGGCCATTTTGGGTCCTTTTGGGTCCTTTTGGGCCATTTTGGGTCATTTTGGGTCATTTTGGGACATTTCCATCGGGTTTTGGGCCGTTTTTTTGCATTTTCTCCCCACAAACCACCCCAAAAAATCCCCCAAAAAAATCCCCAAAAAGTCCCAAAAAAATCCCCAAAAAATCAGAAAAAAATCGCCAAAAAACCCCAAAAAAATCCCAAAAATCCCCAAAAAATCAGAAAAAAAAGCAAAAAAATCCCCAAAAATTCCCAGAAAGTCCTCAAAAAATGCCAAAAAAATCCCAAATAATCCCCCAAAAAATACCCAAAAAATCCCCAAAAAACCCCAAAAAATCCCCAAAAAATCCCCCAAAAATTCTCCAAAAATCCCCCAAAAAACGCAAAAAAATCAGATAAAAACCGTAAAAAATCCAAGAAAAATCCCAAAAAACTCCAAAAAAATCCCCAAAAAAATCCCCCCAAAAATGCAAAAAAATCCCCAAAAAATCAGAAAAGAACTGAAAAAAATTCCCAAAAAATCCCCAAAAATCCCAAAAAAACCCCAGAAAAATCAGAAAAAAACTCCAAATAATCCCCCCAAAACTTCCCAAAAAAACCCCAAATAATCCCTCAAAAATTCGCAAAAAATCCCTCAAAAAATGAAAAAAAAATCCCAAAACGTCCCCAAAAAATCAGAAAAAACCCGTAAAAAATCCCAAAAAATTCCCAAAAAATCCAAAAAAACCCCAAAAATTCCCAAAAAAATTCCCGGTGACTCACGTGCACTTTGGGGATGGGCGGGTGGCAGAGGGACACGCCCAGGACGATGCCGCAGGTGAGCAGGAAGAGCAGCACGGCGAAGTGCAGGTAGTGGAGGCCGCAGAGCAGCGCGGGGCAGCGCCCGGGGACCCCGCACGAGCCCGACCCCAAAAGGAACTCGGGGATCAGCCGGGCCAGGCCCAGCCCCAGGCCCCCCAGGAGACCCCAGAACGCGCCCTGAGGAGGAGAAAATGGGGAAAATTCCAGGGATTTTGGTGAAATTTGGGATTTTTGGTGAAAAAAAATGGGATTTTTAGCGAAATTTTGAGGTTTTGGGGTGAAAAAATGGGGATTTTGGGGGTTTTGGGGTCACCTGGGGACCTGGATCCCAAATTTGGGTCGTTTTGGTTGTGAAATGTTGGGATTTGGGGTGAAAAATTGGGATTTTGGTGAAAATTTTTGATTTTTGGGGAATTTTGGGGAATTTTGGGGTTTTGGGGTGAAAAATGGGAATTTTGGGGGTTTTGGGGTCACCTGGAGACCTGGATCCCAAATTTGGGTCGTTTTGGTTCTGAAATGTTGGGATTTGGGGTGAAAAAATGGGATTTTGGTGAAAAATTTTGGGTTTTGGGGTAAAAAACTGGAATTTTTGTGAAATTTTGGGGTTTTGGGGTGAAAAATGGGGATTTTGGGGGTTTTGGGGTCACCTGGAGACCCCAAAAGGAACTCGGGGATCAGCCGGGCCAGGCCCAGCCCCAGGCCCCCCAGGAGACCCCAGAACGCGCCCTGAGGACGAGAAAATGGGGGAAATTCCGGGGATTTTGGTGAAATTTGGGATTTTTGGTGAAATTTTGGGGGTTTTGGGGTGAAAAAATGGGGAATTTTGGGGGTTTTGGGGTCACCTGGGGACCTGGATCCCAAATTTGGGTCGTTTTGGTTCTGAAATGTTGGGATTTGGGGTGAAAAAATGGGATTTTGGTGAAAAATTTTGGGTTTTGGGGTAAAAAACTGGAATTTTTGTGAAATTTTGGGGTTTTGGGGTGAAAAATGGGGATTTTGGGGGTTTTGGGGTCACCTGGAGACCCCAAAAGGAACTCGGGGATCAGCCGGGCCAGGCCCAGCCCCCGGCCCCCCAGGAGACCCCAGAACGCGCCCTGAGGACGAGAAAATGGGGAAAATTCCGGGGATTTTGGTGAAATGTTGGATTTTTGGTGAAAAAAAATGGGATTTTTAGCGAAATTTTGGGGTTTTGGGGTGAAAAATGGGGAATTTTGGGGGTTTTGGGGTCACCTGGAGACCTGGATCCCAAATTTGGGTCGTTTTGGTTCTGAAGTGTTGGGATTTGGGGTGAAAAAATGGGATTTTGGTGAAAAATTTTGGGTTTTGGGGTAAAAAATTGGAATTTTTGTGGAATTTTGGGGTTTTGGGGTGAAAAAACGGGGATTTTGGGGTTTTGAGGTCACCTGGAGACCCCAAAAGGAACTCGGGGATCAGCCGGGCCAGGCCCAGCCCCAGGCCCCCCAGGAGACCCCAGAACGCGCCCTGAGGACGAGAAAATGGGGGAAATTCCGGGGATTTTGGTGAAATTTGGGATTTTTGGCGAAATTTTGGGGTTTTGGGGGTGAAAAAATGGGAATTTTGGGGAAAAAATGGGAATTTTGGGGGTTTTGGGGTCACCTGGACGCTTGGGACCCACCCCGAACTCACCTGAGGACCCCAAATCCCCCTGAATTCCCCCCAAAGTTGCTCCCCCACCCCCCAGGTGTCCCCAGGTGAGCCCCAAACCCTCTTCAAACCCCTCCACCTGCCCCCCAAACCCCTCCCAGGTGTCTCCAGGTGTCCCCAGGTGTCCCCAGGTGTGCCCAGGTGTCCCCAGGTGCTCCCCAAATCCCATTTAAACCCCTCCAGGTGTCCCCAGGTGTGCCCAGGTGTGTCCCAAACCTCCCCACGTGTGCCCAGGTGAGACCCAAATCCCCCTCAAACCCCTCCAGGTGTGCTCCAAACCCCCTCAGGTGCCCCTCAAACCCCTCCAGGTGTCCCCAGCTGTGCCCAGGTGAGCCCCAAATCCCCTTCAAACCCCTCCAGCTGCCCCCC
>JAVTVJ010003728.1:37221-51004 GCA_034509425.1 Eopsaltria australis
TTTTGGGAAAAAATGGGAATTTTGGGAAAAAATGGGAATTTTGGGGTGAAAAAACGGGGATTTTGGGGGTTTTGGGGTCACCTGGAGACCTGGATCCCAAATTTGGGTCGTTTTGGTTCTGAAATGTTGGGATTTGGGGTGGAAAAATGGGATTTTGGTGAAAAATTTTGGTTTTTGGGGTAAAAAATTGGAATTTTTGCGAAATTTTGGGGTTTTGGGGTGAAAAATGGGGATTTTGGGGTTTTGGGGTCACCTGGGGACCTGGATCCCACCCCAAAAACACCTGGGTCCCAAATTTGGGTCGTTTTGGGTCACCTGGTGTTGAAATTCTGGGATTTTGGGTTGAAAATTCAGGATTTTGGTAAAAAAATGGGATTTTGGGGGAAAAATGGGAATTTTGGGGGAAAAAATGGGGATTTTGGGGTTTTGGGGTCACCTGGAGACCTGGATCCCAAATTTGGGTCGTTTTGGTTCTGAAATGTTGGGATTTGGGGTGAAAAATTGGGATTTTGAAGTGAAAAATTGAGATTTTGGTGAAAAATTGAGATTTTTGGGGAAAAATGGGAATTTTGGGGTGAAAAATGGGGATTTTGGGGGTTTTGGGGTCACCTGGAGACCTCAAAAGGAACTCGGGGATCAGCCGGGCCAGGCCCAGCCCCAGGCCCCCCAGGAGACCCCAGAACGCGCCCTGAGGACGAGAAAATGGGGGAAATTCCGGGGATTTTGGTGAAATTTGGGATTTTTGGTGAAAAAAAATGGGATTTTTAGCGAAATTTTGGGGTTTTGGGGTGAAAAAACGGGGATTTTGGGGGTTTTGGGGTCACCTGGGGACCTGGATCCCAAACTTGGGTCGTTTTGGTTCTGAAATGTTGGGATTTGGGGTGAAAAAATGGGATTTTGGGGTGAAAAATGGGAATTTTGGTGAAAAATTGACATTTTTGGGGAAAAATGGGAATTTTGGGGTGAAAAATGGGAATTTTGGGGGTTTTGGGGTCACCTGGAGACCCCAAAAGGAACTCGGGGATCAGCCGGGCCAGGCCCAGCCCCAGGCCCCCCAGGAGACCCCAGAACGCGCCCTGAGGACGAGAAAATGGGGGAAATTCCGGGGATTTTGGTGAAATTTGGGATTTTTGGTGAAAAAAAATGGGATTTTTAGCGAAATTTTGGAGTAAAAAATGGGGATTTTGGGGGTTTTGGGGTCACCTGGACGCTTGGGACCCACCCCGAACTCACCTGAGGACCCCAAATCCCCCCGAATTCCCCCCAAAGCTGCTCCCCCACCCCTCAGGTGTCCCCAGGTGTCCCCAGGTGAGCCCCAAACCCCATTTAAACCCCTCCAGGTGCCCCCCAAACCCCTCCAGGTGTGTCCCAGGTGTCCCCAGATGTCCCCAGGTGTCCCCAGGTGTGTCCCAAACCCTCTCAGGTGCTCCTCAAACCCCTCCAGGTGTGTCCCAAACTTCCCCAGGTGTCCCCAGGTGAGCCCCAAACCCCCTTCAAACCTCTCCAGGTGTGTCCCAAACCCACTCAGGTGAGCCCCAAACCCTCCCAGGTGCCTTCAGGTGTCCCCAGGTGTCCCCAGGTGTGTCCCAAACCCCTCCAGGTGTGCCCAGGTGTCCCCAGGTGCTCCCCAAATCCCATTTAAACCCCTCCAGGTGTGCACAGGTGAGTCCCAAACCCCATTCAAACCCCTCCAGGTGCCCCCCAAACCCCTCCCAGGTGTCCCCAGGTGTGCCCCAAACCCTCTCAGGTGCCCCTCAAACCCCTCCAGGTGTGTCCCAAACCCACCCAGATGAGTCCCAAACTTCCCCAGGTGTGCCCAGGTGAGACCCAAACCCCCTCAGGTGCCCCCCAAACCCCCTTTTAACGCCACCCAGGTGTCCCCAGGTGTCCCCAGGTGACCCCAGGTGAGCCCCAAACCCCCTTCAAACCCCTCCGGGTGTGCTCCAAACCCACTCAGGTGTGTCCCAAACCCTCCCAGGTGTCCCCAGGTGTCCCCAGGTGTCCCCAGGTGTCCCCAGGTGTCCCCAGGTGCCACTCACGGGCTCGTTGACCCTGGGCACGAACACGGCCAGGAAGAAGACGGCGGCCACGGGCGGGGCCAGGTGTGTGCCCCTCCCCCCAGGTGTCCCCAGGTGCTCCCAGGTGTGTCCAGGTGTGTCCAGGTGTGTCCCAAACCCCCTCAGGTGCTCCTCAAACCCCTCCAGGTGTATCCCAAACCCACCCAGGTGAGTCCCAAACTTCCCCAGGTGTCCCCAGGTGAGCCCCAAACCCCATTTAAACCCCTCCAGGTGTCCCCAGGTGTCCCCAGGTGTGCCCAGGTGTGTCCCAAACTTCCCCAGGTGCCCCCAGGTGTGTCCCAGGTGAGCCCAGGTGTGTCCAGGTGTGTCCCAAACCCACCCAGGTGTGCCCCAAACCTCCCCAGGTGTCCCCAGGTGTCCCCAGGTGTCCCCAGGTGCCACTCACGGGCTCGTTGACCCTGGGCACGAACACGGCTTGGCTATGCATGGCTAATGGGCGGGCTAGGCAATGAAAGCTAGGGCCTGGATGTAATTTTGCTACCAGCTTCCCACCACGGGCAGCTATTAGCTCAGCCTCCACCATGGCCACCGCCACCCAGAGCTCATGAGGGTGAGGTGGACAGGAGGGACAGGGAGGGATAGGTGAGGACAGAGCAACAAAAAATCTCAAAAAAAATCAAAACTCTGAGATTTTATCTCAAAATCAAAGAAATCGCCCCAAAATCCCATTGAATTTTTACCTGGGACAGGGGAGGGACAGGGACAGGGACAGGGGAGGGGACAGGGGAGGGACAGGGACAGGTGAGGGACAGGGGAGGGACAGGGGAGGGACAGGGGAGGGACAGGGACAGGTGAGGGACAGGGGAGGGACAGGGGAGGGACAGGGGAGGGACAGGGGAGGGACAGGGGAGGGACAGGGACAGGGGAGGGGACAGGTGAGGTCACCCAAAAAAAATTGGGAGTTTTTACGAGGTGGAAAAGCTGAAATTTGGGGGTTTTGGGGTCACCTGAGGTCACCTGAGGTCACCTGTCCCCAGGTGTCCCTCACCTGTCCCCTCCCCTGCCTCTCCCTCCCTTCACCCAACTCCCAGGTGTGTCCCCAAGTGTCCCTCACCTGTCCCAAGCGTCCCCAAGTGTTCCAGGTGTCCCTCACCTGTCCCCTCCCCCTCACCTGTCCCTCACCTGTCCTCAAGTGTCCTCAGGTGTCCCCAGGTGTCTCAGGTGTCCCCAGGTGTCCCCAGGTGTGTCCTTTACCTGTCCCCTCCTCCTCACCTGTCACTCACCTGTCCCAGGTGTGTTACCTGTCCCTTACCTGTCCCCAAATGTCCCCAGGTGTCCCCAGGTGTCCCCAGGTATCTCTGAGTGTGTCCCCAGGTGTGTCCCTCACCTGTCCCCAAATGTCCCCAGGTGTGTCTCAGGTGTCCCTCACCTTTCTCAGCTGTCCCCAGGTGTCCCCAGCTGTCCCCAGGTGTGTCCCCAGGTGTCCCCAGCTGTCCCCAGGTATCCCCAGGTGTCCCCAGATGTGTCCCCACCTGTCCCCAGGTGTCCCCACCTGTCCCAGCTGTCCCCAGGTGTCCCCAGGTGTCCCCAGCTGTCCCCAGCTGTCCCCAGCTGTCCCCAGGTGTCCCCTCACCTGCCCGCCACCAGCAGGTGGCGCTGCCCCGCCCGGGGCCGGAGTTTCCGGTAAACGTCGAGCGTGAACAGAGCCCCGGAGCTGGCGAAGATCGAGGCCAGCGACGACATCAGCGCGGCCAAAACCACGGCCAGCATCAGCCCCCGCAGCCCTGGCGGGCGGGTTATTAAGTAATTAATAATTATTAGCCCTAATAAGTCCCCCCCCGCAAAAAACGCGGCGTTATTCGGTGAAAAAATGGGGTTAATAGGGGAAATATTAGGGTTATTAGGGCTAATAATTGCCTGGGGGAGTTAATAGCACCAAAACTCGCGTTATTAGGCTAAAAAATAGCGTTAATAAATAATTATTAGTATTAATAATCCACCTGGAGTTCGTAATTGGCAAAAAATTGGGGTTAATTGGTCAAAAATTGGCGTTATTAGGGAAAAAAATCAGAATTATTAGGCTATTATTAGAATTAATAATGCACCAAGAGCATTTAATGGATAAAAACCGGCGTTATTAGCACCGAAAATAGGATTAATAGTTGATTAATAATCCCAATAATTCCACCAGAGCCGTTATTAGCCCCCAGTATGGCACTAATAGCCAAAAATTGGCGTTATTAGCCCTGATATTTTTGTCATTAGCCCCAAAACCAGGGACAGCATCAGCCCCCGCAGCCCTGGCGGGCGGATTATTAAGTAATTAATATTTATTAGCCCTAATAAGCGCCCCGCCGCAAAAAACGCGGCATTATTCGGTGAAAAAATGGGGTTAATAGGGGAAATATTAGAGTTATTAGGGCTAATAATTGCCCGGGGGGGAGTTAATAGCACCAAAACTCGCGTTATTAGGCGAAAAAATAGCGTTAATAAATAATTATTAGTACTAATAATCCACCTGGAGTTCGTAATTGGCGAAAAATTGGGGTTAATTGGTCAAAAATTGGCGTTATTAGGGAAAAAATTAGAATTATTAGGACATTATTAGGCCTAATAATGCACCAAGAGCATTTAATGGATAAAAACCGGCGTTATTAGCACCGAAATTAGGATTAATAGGTGATTAATAATCCTAATAATTCCACCAGAGGCATTATTAGCCCCCAATATGGCACTAATAGCCAAAAATTGGCGTTATTAGCCCTGATATTTTTGTTATTAGCCCCAAATCCAGGGCCAGCATCAGCCCTGCCGACCCCAAATCACCGTTATTAGCCCCAAAAATAATATTAGTGATTAATTAATGATGATTAATAGAGAAAAAACGGGGTTAATAGGCCAAAAAATGGCGTTATTAGGCAAAAAATTAGGATTAATAGCCGCTAATAATGGGCTAATAATAAAAAAATGGTGTCATTAGCACCAAAAATGGCGTTATTAGCCTCAAAATAGGGTTGATAAATAATTATTAGTTCTAATAATCAACCCAGAGATGTTAATAGGCAAAAAATTAGGACTAATAGCCACTAATAATGCATTAATAATGCTCTAATAGCCCTTAGTAACTGCTAATAGCGAACTAATAACCACTAATAACACCCTAATAACCCCTAATAATGCCATAAAAACCCCAAATAAACACTAATAATCGCTAATAATGCCCTAATAACTACTAATACTGCTCTAATAATGCCCTAATAATGGCTAATAATGGCTAATAACGGCTAATAATTACCATGGGGCAGCAGGCCGAGCACCAGGCGGGGATAGGCCAGCTTGGAGCAGCGCTAATAACCACTAACAACCCCTAATAATGCCCTAATAACCCCTAATAACTGCTAATAATGCCCTAATAAACCTTAATAACTGCTAATAATGAACTAACAACCACTAATAATTACTAATAACCCCTATTAACACCCTAATAACTCCTAATAATGCCATTAAACCCCCAAATAATGCCTAATAAATCCCTTAAAACCGCTAATAATGAACTAATAACCACTAATAATGAACCAATAACCGCTAATAATGCCCTAATAATGGCTAATAATGGCTAATAACGGCTAATAATTACCGTGGGGCAGCAGGCCGAGCACCAGGCGGGGATAGGCCACGTTGGAGCAGCCCAGGGGGGAACCGCAGGCCCGGGAGCAGCCCTGGGGGTCAGCGCAGCCCACGACCTCTGCGGGACCAGTAAGGACCAGTATAAACCAGTATGGACCAGTATGGACCAGTATAGACTGGTATAAACCAGTATGGACCAGTATAAACCAGTAAGGACCAATATAAACAGGTATAGACCAGTATAGACCAGTATAAACCAGTATAAACCAGTATGGACTGGTACAAACCAGTATGGACCAGTATAAACCAGTATAAACCAGTATGGACCGGTACAAACCAGTATGGACCAGTATAGACCAGTATAAACCAGTATAAACCAGTATGGACCAGTATAGACCAGTATAAACCAGTATAGACCAGTATAGACCAGTATAAACCAGTATAAACCAGTATGGACCAGTATGGACCAGTATGGACCAGTATGGACCAGTATAAACCGGTATAGACCAGTATAAACCAGTATAAACCAGTATAGACCAGTATAAACCAGTATGGACCAGTATAAACCAGTACAGACCAATATAAACAGGTATAGACCAGTATAGACCAGTGTAGACCAGTATAGGCCCCATAAATGAATACAAACCAGTATGGACTGGTTTGGGTTGGTATAAACCAGTATGGACCAGTATAGACCAGTATAAACCAGTATAAACCAGTATAAACCACTATGGACCAGTGGGCGGCCATCTTTGGGCGCCATCTTGGGCGGCCATCTTGGATCCACTCTGCGGCAGCCATGTTGGGAAGTCACATGGGGGCAGCCATGTTGTGCGGTCATGTGGGCGGCCATCTTGGGCGGCCATCTTGGATTCATTGCTTGGCGGCCATCTTGGGCGGCCATCTTGGGCGGCCATCTTGGATTCGTTACTTGGCCACCAATCTGGCCCAAGTGGCCACCAATATGGCCACCAATATGGCCGCCAATAAGGCCACCAATATGGCCACCAACGTGGCCACCAAGTGACCCAAACACCCAATATGGCCGCCAAAGATGGCCGCCAACATGGCCACCAAGGGAGCTGTCCATCCAATATGGCCGCCCAAGATGGCCGCCACTTGACTCACCCAATATGGCTGCCGAGTAATTGATCCAAGATGGCGGCCCAAGATGGCCGCCAAGCGACAACCAATGGGGTGGCCACAGTGTGGCGGCCATATTGGAAAGGTCACTTGGCGGCCATATTGGATAGGTCACTTGGCGGCCATATTGGATAGGTCACTTGGCGGCCATATTGGATGGGTGGGGCACTTGGCGGCCATATTGGATAAGTGACTTGGGCGGCCATCTTGAGTGGCCATATTGGGTGGATGGGTCGGTTGGTGGCCATCTTGGGCAGCCATATTGGAAAGGTCACGTGGGTGGCCATATTGGGAGGGTGGCTCACTTGGCAGCCATATTGGATGGGTCACCTGGGCAGCCATATTGGATAGGTCATTTGGTGGCCATCTTGGATGGGTCAGTTGGTGGCCATCTTGGGTAGCCATATTGGATAGGTCTCTTGGGCAGCCATATTGGATAGGTCACTTGGTGGCCGTCTTTGGCAGCCATATTGGGTGGGTGGCTCACTTGGTGGCCATATTGGGCAGCCATATTGGGAGGGTGGCTCACTTGGCAGCCATATTGGGAGGGTGGGTCACTTCGTGGCCATATTGGAAAGGTCACTTGGCAGCCATCTTGGATGGGTCAGTTGGTGGCCGTCTTTGGCAGCCATATTGGGTGGGTGGCTCACTTGGCGGCCATATTGGATAGGTCACCTGGGCAGCCATATTGGATCGGTCACTTGGCGGCCATATTGGATGGATTGGTCAGTTGGCGGCCATCTTGGGCAGCCATATTGGGTGGGTGGGTCACTTGGTGGCCATATTGGATAGGTCACTTGGCGGCCATATTGGGTAAGTGACTTGGCGGCCATACTGGGAGGGTGGGTCAGTTGGTGGCCATCTTGGGCAGCCATATTGGAAAGGTCACTTGGGTGGCCATCTTGGATAGGTCAGTTGGTGGCCATCTTGGGCAGCCATATTGGGTGGGTGGATCATTTGGTGGCCATATTGGATAGGTCACATGGCGGCCATCTTGGTTAAGTCACTTGGCGGCCATATTGGATAGGTCACTTGGGCAGCCATATTGGTTAAGTCACTTGGTGGCCATATTGGGTGGGTGGGTCACTTGGCGGCCATATTGGATAGGTCACTTGGCGGCCATATTGGATAGGTCACTTGGCAGCCATATTGGTTAAGTCACTTGGCGGCCATATTGGGAGGGTGGGGCACTTGGCGGCCATATTGGATAGGTCACTTGGGTGGCCATCTTGGATGGGTCAGTTGGTGGCCGTCTTTGGCAGCCATATTGGGTGGGTGGCTCACTTGGCAGCCATATTGGATAGGTCACCTGGGCAGCCATATTGGTTAAGTCACATGGTGGCCATATTGGGTGGGTGGGTCACTTGGCGGCCATATTGGACAGGTCATTTGGCGGCCATATTGGAAAGGTCACCTGGGCAGCCATATTGGATAGGTCACTTGGTGGCCATATTGGGAGGGTGGCTCACTTGGCAGCCATATTGGATAGGTCACCTGGGCAGCCATATTGGGTGGGTGGCTCATTTGGTGGCCATATTGGATAGGTCACTTGGCGGCCATATTGGTTAAGTCACTTGGCGGCCATATTGGGAGGGTGGGTCAGTTGGCAGCCATCTTGGGCTGCCATATTGGGTGGCTCACATGGTGGCCATATTGGATGGGTCAGTTGGTGGCCATCTTGGGTGGGTCACTTGGGCAGCCATATTGGATAGGTCATTTAAGGGCCATATTGGACGGATGGGTCAGTTGGCGGCCATATTGGGCAGCCATATTGGGTGGGTGGCTCACTTGGAAGCCATATTGGATAGGTCACTTGGCAGCCATATTGGATAGGTCTCTTGGGCAGCCATATTGGATAGGTCCTTTGGCGGCCATATTGGTTAGGTCACTTGGCGGCCATATTGGATCGGTCATTTGGCGGCCATATTGGACGTAAGGGTCAGTTGGCGGCCATATTGGGCAGCCATATTGTGTTGGTGGCTCACTTGGCGGCCATATTGGGAAGGTCACATGCCCATAGTGGCTAAGCCACCGGCGGCCATATTGCCCAGCCACCTTGACCGGCGGCCATCTTTGGGGGGTGGGGGAGGGTCCCGGGGGTTGGGGGAGGGTCCGGGGGGTGGGGGAGGGGCTGACCCGGGAAGAGGACGCGGGCGGCCATGCCGGGCAGCACCATCAGGAACATGGGCAGCACCTTCAGGTACCCGCAGACGACGCAGCCGGCGCGGACGTGGGTGAGGGAGCGGCCGGCGAGACAGCGCTGCACGATCACCTGCGGACACGGACCAGTAAGGGACCAGTAAGGACCAGTAAGGGACCAGTGATCCCAGTTGGGGACCAGTGATCCCAGTTACAGACTGGTAATGGACCAGTGATCCCAGTTAGGGACCAGTGATCCCAGTTAGGGACCAGTTAGGGACCAGTGATCCCAGTTAGGGACCAGTAACAGACCAGTGATCCCAGTTAGGGACCAGTGATCCCAGTTAGGGACCAGTAACAGACCAGTGATCCCAGTTAGGGACCAGTTAGGGACCAGTGATCCCATTTAGGGACCAGTGATCCCAGTTAGAGACCAGTGATTCCAGTTAGGGACCGGTGATTCCAGTTAGGGACCGGTAATGGACCAGTGATCCCAGTTAGGGACCAGTGATCCCAGTTAGAGACCGGAGATCCCAGTTAGGGACCAGTGACACCCCAGTCCTTCCCACTCCCTCCCAGTCCCTCCCAGTCCACCCCAATACCCTCCCAGTCCATCCCAGTCCCTCCCAAACCACTCCCACTCCCTCCCAGTCCCTCCCAGTGCCCCCAGTTTACACCAGTCCCTCCCAGTCCCCACCAAACCACTCCCACTCCCTCCCAGTCTCCCCAGTGCCCTCCCAGTGCCTCCCAGTCTCACCTGGTCAGTGCACCAGTACCAGGCGGAGATGATTCCCAGTCCATCCCAGTTCCCCCCAAACTCCTCCCAGTCCATCCCAGTGCCCTCCCAGTCCCTCCCAGTTCCCCCCAAACTCCTCCCAGTCCATCCCAGTCCATCCCAAACCCCTCCCAGTCCCTCCCAAACCCCTCCCAGTTCATCCCAGTCCCTCCCAGTTCCTTCCCAGTTCCCTTCAAACCTCCCAGTGCCCTCCCAGTCCATCCCAGTCCCTCCCAAACCTCTCCCAGTCCCTCCCAGTCCCTCCCAGTCCATCCCAGTCCATCCCAGTCCCTCCCAAACCTCTCCCAGTCCCTCCCAAACTCCTCCCAGTCCCTCCCAGTTCCCCCCAAACTCCTCCCAGTCCATCCCAAACCCCTCCCAGTCCATCCCAGTTTCCCCCAAACCCCTCCCAGTGCCCCTCCCAGTCCCTCCCAATCCACCCCAATTCCCTCCCAGTTCTAGCCAGTCATTCCCAGTTCCTCCCAGTCCCTCCCAGTGCCCTCCCAGTCCCCTCCCAGTCCCACCTGGTCGGTGCACCAGTACCAGGCGGAGATGATTCCCAGTCCGAGCACGAGGCCGGGCCAGGGCAGGTCCCCGGTGCTCGGGTGCCGCAGGAGGTGGAAGGCGTCGGGCCTGGGCCGCCCGCAGGGCCCCGAGGCGTTGGGGGGCAGGGCCAGGGGGTAGCGCTCCAGCAGGCCCTGGTACCCCCCCACGGCGCCCAGAGCTGCCAGAAACCAGTACGGACCAGTATGGACCAGTATAGACCAGTATAGGCCAGTATAGATCAATATAAATTAGTATGGACCAGTATAAACCAGTATAAACCAGTATGGGGTTGGGATGTGGCTTCATCCCAGTATGGTCCAGTGCATCCCCCGTAAGGTCCAGGACCAGTATGGACCAGTATGGACCAGTATGGACCAGTACGGACCAGTATGAGCCAGTAAAACCCATATAAACCAGTATAAACCAGTATAAACCAGTATAAACCAGTAGGGGAGAGTGGGTCGTGCCTCCTCCCAGTATGGCCCAGTGCATCCCCCTCCCACAAGGTCCAGGACCAGTATAAACCAGTCCAAACCAGTAAAAACCAGTATGAGCCATTAGAAACCCATATAAACCGGTATAAACCAGTGTAAACCAGTATGGACCAGTACGAACCAGTAAAAACCAGTATAAATCAGGCTGGACCGGTATAAACCAGTACGGACCAGTATGGGCCGGTTTAAACTGGTAAAAAAAACCCCAAACCAGTATAAACCAGTATAAACCAGTATAGACCAGTATAAACCAGTATAGACCAGTATAAACCAGTATAAACCAGTAAGGCACCACAATGGTGCTTCCCAGTCCCCTCCCAGTCCCCTCCCAGCCTCTCCCAGTACAAACCAGTATAAACCAGTATAACCCAGTATAAACCAGTAAAAACCAGTAAAAACCAGTAAGGCACCACAATGGTGCTTCCCAGTCCCCTCCCAGTCCCTCCCAGTCCCCTCCCAGTCCCTCCCAGTACAAACCAGTATAAACCATTATAACCCAGTATAACCCAGTATAAACCAGTATAAACCAGTATAAACCAGTATAAACCATTAAGGCACCACAATGGTGCTTCCCAGTCCCCTCCCAGTCCCCTCCCAGTCGCTCCCAGTCCCTCCCAGTCCCCTCCCAGTCCAAACCAGTCCAAACCAGTACAAACCAGTAGAACCCACCGTAGCCGGCCAGCACCGAGGCTCCCACGATGATGATCAGGGTCTGCACCAGGTCCGCGAACATCAGAGCCGTGAGACCGCCTGCGTTAGGCCGGGCCCAGCGGGTTAGGCCGGGCTCAAAGACACCCAGACCAGTTAGGCCAGGCCCAAACCCAGTTAGGCCAGGCCCAAAACCAGTTAGGCCAGGCCCAAACCCAGTTAGGCCGGGCTCAAATAATCCCACACCCAGTTAGGCCAGGCTCAAAGACACTCAGACCCAGTTAGGCCAGGCCCAAACCCAGTTAGGCCAGGCCCAAATACACCCAGACCCAGTTAGGCCAGGCTCAAATACTCCCAGACCCAGTTAGGCCATGCCCAAACCCAATTAGGCCAGGCTCAAATACACCCAGACCCAGTTAGGCCATGCCCAAAACCAGTTAGGCCAGGCCCAAAACCAGTTAGGCCAGGCTCAAATACTCCCAGACCCAGTTAGGCTGGGCTCAAATAATCCCAGACCCAGTTAGGCCATGCCCAACCCCAGTTAGGCCAGGCCCAAAACCAGTTAGGCCAGGCCCAAAACCAGTTAGGCCGGGCTCAAACCCAGTTAGGCCAGGCCCAAACCCAGTTAGGCCGGGCTCAAATACACCCAGAACCAGTTAGGCCAGGCCCAAATAATCCCAAACCCAGTTAGGCCAGGCCCAATCCCAGTTAGACCGGGCTCAAATACACCCAAACCCAGTTAGGCCGGGCTCAAATACACCCAGACCCACTTAGGCCAGGCCCAAACCCAGTTAGGCCAGGCCCAAAACCAGTTAGGCCAGGCCCAAAACCAGTTAGGCCAGGCTCAAATACTCCCAGACCCAGTTAGGCCATGCCCAAACCCAGTTAGGCCAGGCCCAAACCCAGTTAGCCCAGGCCCAAAACCAGTTAGGCCAGGCCCAAACCCAGTTAGGCCAGGCCCAAACCCAGTTAGGCCGGGCTCAAATACACCCAGAACCAGTTAGGCCAGGCCCAAATAATCCCAAACCCAGTTAGGCCAGGCCCAAAACCAGTTAGGCCGGGCTCAAATACACCCAAACCCAGTTAGGCCGGGCTCAAATACACCCAGACCCACTTAGGCCAGGCCCAAACCCAGTTAGGCCAGGCCCAAAACCAGTTAGGCCAGGCCCAAATAATCCCAGACCCAGTTAGGCTGGGCTCAAATAAACCCAGACCCAGTTAGGCCAGGCCCAAAACCAGTTAGGCCAGGCCCAAAACCAGTTAGGCCAGGCTCAAATAATCCCAAACCCAGTTAGGCCAGGCCCAAACCCAGTTAGGCCAGGCTCAAATACTCCCAAACCCAGTTAGGCCAGGCCCAAACCCAGTTAGGCCAGGCCCAAACCCAATTCGGCCAGGCTCAAATAATCCCAGACCCAGTTAGGCCAGGCTCAAATACTCCCAGACCCAGTTAGGCCACGCCCAAACCCAGTTAGGCCAGGCCCAAAACCAGTTAGACCGGGCTCAAATAATCCCAGACCCACTTAGGCCAGGCCTGGATTCATTCAGGCCACACCCAAACCCAGTTAGGCCACGCCCAGATTGGTCCAGACCAATTTAGGCCAGTACAAACCAGTACAAACCCGTCCCAAACCAGTGCCCTCCCAGTACAAACCAGTATAAACCAGTATAAACCAGTCCCAAACCAGTATAAACCAGTATAAACCAGTACAAACCAGTCCCCTCCCAGTCCCTCAAATTCCCCCCAAATGCACCCCCAATCCCCTCCCAGTCCATCCCAGTCCCTTCCCAGTTTGTCCCAGTGCCCTCCCAGCCCCTTCCCAGTATAAACCAGTATAAACCAGTATAAACCAGTATAAACCAGTATAAACCAGTATAAACCAGTACAAACCAGTGACGGTGTAGAGGGCGGTGATGCCCAGCAGGGCCCCCACGGACGCGTACAGGTCCCAGTCCCCTCCCAGTACAAACCAGTACAAACCAGTCCCAAACCAGTGCTCTCCCAGTGCCCTCCCAGTATAAACCAGTACAAACCAGTATAAACCAGTCCCAAACCAGTATAAACCAGTATAAACCAGTGCCCTCCCAGTCCCTCAAATTCCCCCCAAATCCACCCCCAATCCCCTCCCAGTCCATCCCAGTCCCTCCCAATCCCTTCCCAGTTTGTCCCAGTGCCCTCCCAGTACAAACCAGTATAAACCAGTATAAACCAGTACAAACCAGTATAAACCAGTACAAACCAGTGACGGTGTAGAGGGCGGTGATGCCCAGCAGGGCCCCCACGGACGCGTACAGGTCCCAGCCCAGCGCCTCGCGGATGAACAGCGCCCCCGAGTACATGTCCACCTGCGGGGGGAAACTGGTTTGTACTGGTTTATACTGGGAGGGACTGGGAG
>JAVTVJ010003729.1:0-16316 GCA_034509425.1 Eopsaltria australis
AGTGCCCGGATGTACTCGGCGCATGCGCACTTGGTCCCGAACTACCAAAATGGCCGCCGCAGTGCCCTGATGTACACACAAATGTCCCCAAAAATGATGGAGAAATGGCCCCAAAAATGACCCAAAAAGGCACAGAAATGGCCCTAAAGATGACTCAAAAATAGCCCATAAAAGGCCCCAAAAACGACCCAAAAATTACTCAAAAATAGCCCAAAAGATGACCCAAAAATGACCCAGAAATGACCCAAAAAAGCCCCCAAAAGGCCACCAAAATGACCCAAAAATGACCTCAAAAATTCCCCCGTAAATGACCCAAAAATGGCCCTGAAATGGCCACAAAAATGGCCCCGATAGTGGCGCAAAAAAGACCAAGAAATAGCCCAAAAATGGCCCAAAAATGACCCAAAAATAAGCACAAAATAGACTCAAAAATTGAATCAGAAATTGACCCAAATATGGGCCCTAAATGGCCCCGAAAATGGCCCAGAAATGACTCCAAAAATGACTCCATAAATGGACCCAAAAGTGACACCAAAATAGCTTAAAAATTGCAAAAACATGCCCAAAAATTCATCCAAAAACACACCCAAAGATGACCCAAGAATGATCCAAAAATAGCCTAAAAATGACCAAAAAATAGCCCCCAAAAAAACCCCAAAAATGGCCCACAAATGATCTAAAAATGATCCAAAACAATGACAGAAAAATGGCCCAAAAATGGCCCAGAAATGGCCCCAAATGTCTCCAAAAATGGCCTAAAAAATGACCATAAAATGGACCAAAAAATGACGAAAAAATAACATGAAAATGACTCAAAAATAGCCCAAAAAATAGCCCCTAAAAGGCCCCATGAACGACCAAAAAATGACCAAAAAATCCCTCCATAAATGACCCAAAAATGACGTAAAAATTGGACAAAAAATGGCCCAAAAATAGACCCAAATTACCTCCAAAAATAACCTGAAAATGACACAAAAAAGCTTAAAAATAGCCCCAAAAATGACCCAGAAATGGCCCAAAAATGACCCAAAAATAGCCCTAAAAATGACCAAAAAAACAGCCCAAAAATGACCAAAAAAATATCCCAAAAAAGACTCAAGAAGGGCCCATAAATGACCCAAAAAATGGCAACGATATGCCCCCGAATATGGCCCAAAAATTGGCCAAGAAATTGCCCCGAAAATGAATCAGAAATGGCCCCGAAAATGACCAAAAAAAGACCCAAGAATGGGCCCAAAATGGCTCCGAAGGTGGCCCAAAAATGAACCCCAAAGTGGCCCCAAAATAGTCCAAAATTGACAAAAAAATGGCCCCATAAGTGGTCCAAAAATGACCCAAAAATTGGCCCAAAAGTGACCCAAAAATCGCCGCAAAAATGGCCGCAAAATTGACAAAAAAATGGCCCCAGAAATGGTCCAAAAATAACCCAAAAATTGGCCCCAAAATGACCCCAAAATAGACCTTAACATTTATCCAAAAATGACCCAAAAATGGCCGTAAAATGGTTACAAAACTGGCCATAAAATGACCAAAAATTCACCCCAAAAATGACTCTAAAATGGCCTCAAAATTGACCAAAAATGGCCCAAAACAACGACCCAAAATAGCCTCATATATGACCCAAAATGGCCCAAAAATAGCCCCAAAATGGCCTCAAAAATGACCCAAAAATGGCCCCAAATTGACCCAAAACTGGCCCTAAAAATGACCAAAAATGACTCAAAAGTGGGCCCAAAATGGCTCTGAAAATGGCCCTAAAAATGGCCTTAAAAATGACCCAAAAATAGGCCCAGAATAGCCCCAAAAATGGCTCAAAAATTACCCAAAAATAGCCCTAAAATCACCCCAAAATGGCCCAAAAATAGTGCCCTAAATGACACAAAAATGGCCCTAAAATTACCCAAAAATGGCTCAAAAATGACGGAAAGATAAACACAAAAATGACCCAAAATGATCCCAAAATAGCACCATAAATGGCCCCAAAAATGGCCCCAAGAATGGCCCTAAAAATGACTCAAAATTGGCCATAAATTGATCTAAAATTTCCCCTATAAATGACCCCAAACAAGGCTCGAAATAGCCCCAAGAAATGACCTAAAAATGACCCAAAATGGCCCAAAAATTGCCCAAAAATTAGACCCTAAAAGGCCCTAAAAATAGCCCCTAAAAGGCCCCCAAAATGGTCAAAAAATAACCAAAAAATTGGCCCAAAATTGACCCAAAAATAGCCCCAAAATGGCCCTAAAAATGGCCTCCAAAATGAGCCAAAATGGGCCGTAAAATAACCCAAAATTCCGCCTATAAATCACTGAAAAATAGGTCCAAAATAGCCCAAAAAATGACCCAAAAATCACCCCAAAATGGCCCATAAATCGCCCAAAAATGACTCAAAAATTGACCCAAATACGGGCCCAAAAGCTCTCCGAAAATCACCCAGAAATAGTCCTAAAACTAGACCAAAACACGGCTCAAAAATGACCCAAAAAAGGCCCTAAAAGGGCCCCAAAAATGGCCCAAAAATGACCCAAAATTGGCTGTAAAATGATGCAAAACATCCCCAATAAATGACCCAGAAATTGCACCAATAATAGCCTTTAAAACAGCCCCAAAAAATGACCCAGAAATGGCTCAAAAATGGCCCCAAAATTGACCTAAAAATAACCCAAAACAATGATCCAAAAATGGCTCAAAAATGGCTCCAAAATAGCCCCTGAAATTGCCCAAAAAAGACCCAAAAATGACCCAAAATTAAGCCCAAAATAGACTCAAACTACCAAAATGGCCGCCGCAGTGCCCGGATGTACTCCGCACATGCGTACTACGCCTCCGGACTCCAATATGCCTGCCGCAGTGCCCGGATTTACTCGGCGCATGCGCAGCACATTTGTAGACCCCAAAATGGCCGCCGCAGTACCCGGATGTACTCGGCGCATGCGCACCTGGTCCCGAACTACCAAAATGGCCGCCGCAGTACCCGGATGTACTCGGCGCATGCGCACTTGGTCCCGAACTACCAAAATGGCCGCCGCAGTGCCCGGATGTACTCGGCACATGCGTACTACGCCTCGGGACTCCAATATGGCCGCCGCAGCGCCCGGATTTACTTGGCGCATGCGCAGCACATTTCTAGACGCCAAAATGGCCGCCGCAGTGCCCGGATGTACTCGGCGCATGCGCACTTGGTCCCGAACTACCAATATGGCCGCCGCAGTGCCCGGATGTACTCGGCGCATGCGCACTTGGTCCCGAACTACCAAAATGGCCGCCGCAGTACCCGGATGTACTCGGCGCATGCGCACTTGGTCCCGAACTACCAAAATGGCGCCGAAGTGCCCGGATGTACTCCGCACATGCGTACTACGTTTCAGGACTCCAATATGGCTGCCGCAGTGACCGGATTTACTCGGCGCATGCGCGGCACATTTCTACACACCAAAATGGCTGCCGCAGTGCCTGGATGTACTCAGCGCATGCGCACTTGGTCCCGAACTACCAAAATGGCCGCCGCATGTGCCCGGATGTATCGGACGCTATGCCGCAGTTGGTCCCGAAACTACCAAATGGCCGCCGCAGTACTTGGATGTACTCGGCGCATGCGCACTTGGCCCGAACTACAAAAATGGCCGCCGCAGTGCCCGGATGTACTCGGCGCATGCGCACTTGGTCCCGAACTACCAAAATGGCCGCCGCAGTGCCCGGATGTACACACCGAATTCCCCATAAATATGATGAGAACAGAAATGGCCCCAAAAATGACCCAAAAAGGCACAGAATTGGCCCTAAAGATGACTAAAAAATAGCCCATAAAAGGCCCAAAAAACGACCCAAAAATTACTCAAAAATAGCCCCAAAGATGACCCAAAAATGACCCAGAAATGACCCAAAAAAGCCCCCAAAAGGCCACAAAAATGACCCAAAAATGACCTCAAAAATTCCCCCGTAAATGACCCAAAAATGGCCCTGAAATGGCCACAAAAATGGCCCCGATAGTGGCGCAAAAAAGACCAAGAAATAGCCAAAAAATGGCCCAAAAATGACCCAAAAATAAGCCCAAAATAGACTCAAAAAATGAATCAGAAATTGACCCAAATATGGGCCCTAAATGGCCCCGAAAATGGCCCAGAAATGACTCCAAAAATGACTCCATAAATGGACCAAAAAGTGACCCCAAAATAGCTTAAAATTTGCCAAAACATGCCCAAAAATTCATCCAAAAACACACCCAAAGATGACCCAAGAATGATCCAAAAATAGCCTAAAAATGACCAAAAAATAGCCCCCCAAAAAAACCCAAAAATGGCCCACAAATGATCTAAAAATGATCCAAAACAATGACAGAAAAATGGCCCAAAAATGGCCCAGAAATGGCCCCAAATGTCTCCAAAAATGGCCTAAAAATGACAAAAAAATGGACCAAAAAATGACGCAAAAATAACATGAAAATGACTCAAAAATAGCCCAAAAAATAGCCCCTAAAAGGCCCCATGAACGACCAAAAAATGACCAAAAAATCCCTCCATAAATTACCCAAAAATGACGTAAAAATTGGACAAAAAATGGCCCAAAAATAGACCCAAAATACCTCCAAAAATAACCTGAAAATGACACATAAAAGCTTAAAAATAGCCCCAAAAATGACCCAGAAATGGCCCAAAAATGACCCAAAAATAGCCCTAAAAATGACCAAAAAACAGCCCAAAAATGACCAAAAAAAATATCCCCAAAAAGACTCAAGAAGGGCCCATAAATGACCCAAAAAATGGCAACGATATGCCCCGAATATGGCCCCAAAATTGGCCAAGAAATGGCCCCGAAAATGAATCAGAAATGGCCCCGAAAATGACCAAAAAAAGACCCAAGAATGGGCCCAAAATGGCTCCGAAGGTGGCCCCAAAAATGAACCCCAAAGTGGCCCCAAAATAGTCCAAAATTGACAAAAAAATGGCCCCATAAGTGGTCCAAAAATGACCCAAAAATTGGCCAAAAAGTGACCCAAAAATGGCCGCAAAAATGGCCGCAAAATTGACAAAAAAAAGGCCCCAGAAATGGTCCAAAAATAACCCAAAAATTGGCCCAAAAATGACCCCAAAATAGACCTTAACATTTATCCAAAAATGACCCAAAAATGGCCGTAAAATGGTTACAAAACTGGCCATAAAATGACCAAAAATTAACCCCAAAAATGACTCTAAATTGGCCTCAAAATTGACCAAAAATGGCCCAAAACAACGACCAAAAATAGCCTCATATATGACCCAAAATGGCCCAAAAATAGCCCCAAAATGGCCTCAAAAATGACCCAAAAATGGCCCCAAATTGACCCAAAACTGGCCCTAAAAATGACCAAAAATTGACTCAAAAGTGGGCCCAAAATGGCTCTGAAAATGGCCCTAAAAATGGCCTTAAAAATGACCCAAAAATAGGCCCAGAATAGCCCCAAAAATGGCTCAAAAATTACCCAAAAATAGCCCTAAAAATCACCCCAAAATGGCCAAAAATAGTGCCCTAAATGACACAAAAATGGCCCTAAAATTACCCAAAAATGGCTCAAAAATGACGGAAAGATAAACACAAAAATGACCCAAAATGATCCCAAAATAGCACCATAAATGGCCCCAAAAATGGCCCCAAGACTGGCCCTAAAAATGACCTCCAAAGATGGCCATAAAATGATCTAAAGATTTCCCCTATTATAATGACCTCCAAACAGATGCTCGAAATAAGCCCCAAAAATGACCTAAAAATGATCCCAAAATGCCCAAAAATTTGCCCAAAAAATGCCCTAAAGGCCCTAAAAATAGACCCCTAAAAGGCCCCCAATAAATGGCCTAAAAATTCACCCAAAATTGGCCCAAAATTGACCCAAAAATAGCCCCAAAATGGCCCTAAAAATGGCCTCCAAAATGAGCCAAAATGGGCCGTAAAATAACCCAAATTTCCGCCTATAAATCACTGAAAAATAGGCCCAAAATAGCCCAAAAAATGACCCAAAAATCACCCCAAAATGGCCCATAAATCGCCCAAAAATGACTCAAAAAATGACACAAATACGGGCCCAAAAGCTCTCCGAAAATCACCCCGAAATAGCTCTCCTAAAAACTCAGACCCAAACAACGGCCAAAAATGACCAAAAAAGCCCTAAAAAAGCCCCAAAAAAATGGTCCAAAATATTGACCCAAAATTGGCTGTAAAATGATGCAAAACATCCCCAATAAATGACCCAGAAATTGCACCAAAAATAGCCTTTAAAACAGCCCCAAAAAATGACCCAGAAATGGCTCAAAAATGGCCCCCAAATTGACCTAAAAATGGCCCAAAACAATGATCCAAAAATGGCTCAAAAATGGCTCCAAAATAGCCCCTGAAATTGCACAAAAAAGACCCAAAAATGACCCAAAATTAAGCCCAAAAAAGACTCGAACTACCAAAATGGCCGCCGCAGTACCCGGATGTACTCGGCGCATGCGCACTTGGTCCCGAACTACCAAAATGGCCGCCGCAGTGCCCGGATGTACTCCGCACATGCTTACTACGCCTCCGGACTCCAATATGGCTGCCGCAGTACCCGGATGTACTCGGCGCATGCGCACTTGGTCCCGAACTACCAAAATGGCCGCCGCCAGAGTACTCGAGATGTACTCGGCGCATGCGCAATTTGTCCCGAACTACCAAACATGGCCGCCCTCAGTGCCCGGATGTATCTCGGCCGCATGCGCATCTGGTCCCGAACTACCAAAATGGCCGCCGCAGTGCCCGGATGTACTCGGCGCATGCGCACTTGGTCCCGAACTACAGAAATAGCCGCCGCTGTGCCGGATGTACTCGGCGCATGCGCACTTGGTCCCGAACTACCGAAATGGCCGCCGCAGTACCCGGATGTACTTTGCGCATGCGCAATTGGTCCCGAACTACCAAAATGGCCGCCGCAGTGCCCGGATGTACTCGGCGCATGCGCAATTGGTCCCGAACTACCAAAATGGCCGCCGCAGTGCCCGGATGTACTCGGCGTTTTCGCAATTGGTCCCGAACTACCAAAATGGCCGCCGCAGTGCCCGCATGTACTCGGCGCACGCGCACTTGGTCCCAAACTACCAAAATGGCCGCCGCAGTCCCCGGATGTACTCGGCGCATGCGCATCTGGTCCCGAACTACCAAAATGGCCGCCGCAGTGCCCGGATGTACTCGGCGCATGCGCACTTGGTCCCGAACTACAGAAATAGCCGCCGCTGTGCCGGATGTACTCGGCGCATGCGCACTTGGTCCCGAACTACCGAAATGGCCGCCGCAGTACCCGGATGTACTTTGCGCATGCGCAATTGGTCCCGAACTACCAAAATGGCCGCCGCAGTGCCCGGATGTACTCATCATGTCCGCAATTGGTCCTCGAACTTCCAAAATTGGCCCCCGCAGTGTCCCGGCATGGTACTCCTCGCATGCGCAATTGGTCCCGAACTACCAAAATGGCCGCCCGCAGTGCCCGGATTACTCGGCGCATGCTGCACTTGGTCCCGAACTACCCCAAATATGCGCCGCGCAGTGCCCGGGTGTAACTCGGCGCATGCGCAATTGGTCCCGAAACTTACCAAAATGGCCGCCGCAGTGCCCGGATGTACACACAAATGTCCCCAAAAATGATGGAGAAATGGCCCCAAAAATGACCCAAAAAGGCACAGAAATGGCCCTAAAGATGACTCAAAAATAGCCCATAAAAGCCCCAAAAACGACCCAAAAATTACTCAAAAATAGCCCCAAAGATGACCCATAAATGACCCAGAAATGACCCAAAAAAGCCCCCAAAAGGCCACAAAAATGACCCAAAAATGACATCAAAAATTCCCACGTAAATGACCCAAAAATGGCCCTGAAATGGCCACAAAAATGGCCCCGATAGTGGCGCAAAAAAGACCAAGAAATAGCCCAAAAATGGCCCAAAAATGACCCAAAAATAAGCCCAAATTAGACTCAAAAAATGAATCAGAAATTGACCCAAATATGGGCCCTAAATGGCCCCGAAAATGGCCCAGAAATGACTCCAAAAATGACTCCATAAATGGACCCAAAAGTGACCCCAAAATAGCTTAAAAATTGCAAAACATGCCGCAATAAATTATCGCAAAAACACACCCAAAGATGCGGCCAAGGAATGATCGCAAATAGCCTAAATAATGACCAAAATAGCCCAAAAAACCCCAAAAATGGCCCACAAATGATCTAAAAATGATCCAAAACAATGACAGAAAAATGGCCCAAAAATGGCCCAGAAATGGCCCCAAATGTCTCCAAAAATGGCCTAAAAAATGACCCAAAAATGGACCAAAAAATGACGCACAAATAACATGAAAATGACTCAAAAATAGCCCAAAAAATAGCCCCTAAAAGGCCCCATGAACGACCAAAAAATGACCAAAAAATCCCTCCATAAATGACCCAAAAATGACGTAAAATTGGACAAAAAATGGCCCAAAAATAGACCCAAAATACCTCCAAAAATAACCTGAAAATGACACAAAAAAGCTTAAAAATAGTCCCAAAAATGACCCAGAAATGGCCCAAAAATGACCCAAAAATAGCCCTAAAAATGACCAAAAAACAGCCCAAAAATGACCAAAAAAAATATCCCAAAAAAGACTCAAGAAGGGCCCATAAATGACCCAAAAAATGGCAACGATATGCCCCCGAATATGGCCGCAAAATTGGCCAAGAAATGGCCCCGAAAATGAATCAGAAATGGCCCCGAAAATGACCAAAAAAAGACCCAAGAATGGGCCCAAAATGGCTCCGAAGGTGGCCCCAAAAATGAACCCCAAAGTGGCCCCAAAAATAGTCCAAAATTGACAAAAAAATGGCCCCATAAGTGGTCCAAAAATGACCCAAAAATTGGCCCAAAAGTGACCCAAAAATGGCCGCAAAAATGGCCGCAAAATTGACAAAATAATGGCCCCAGAAATGGTCCAAAAATAACCCAAAAATTGGCCCAAAAATGACCCCAAAATAGACCTTAACATTTATCCAAAAATGACCCAAAAATGGCCGTAAAATGGTTACAAAACTGGCCATAAAATGACGCAACAATTCACGCCAAAAATGACTCTAAATATTGGCCCTCAAAATTGACTAAAAATGGCCCAAAACAACGACCAAAAATAGCCTCATATATGACCCAAAATGGCCCAAAAATAGCCCCAAAATGGCCTCAAAAATGACCCAAAAATGGCCCCAAATTGACCCAAAACTGGCCCTAAAAATGACCAAAAAATGACTCAAAAGTGGGCCCAAAATGGCTCTGAAAATGGCCCTAAAATGGCCTTAAAAATGACCCAAAAATAGGCCCAGAATAGCCCCAAAAATGGCTCAAAAATTACACAAAAATAGCCCTAAAAATCTCCCCAAAATGGCCCAAAAATAGTGCCCTAAATGACACAAAAATGGCCCTAAAATTACCCAAAAATGGCTCAAAAATGACGGAAAGATAAACACAAAAATGACCCAAAATGATCCCAAAATAGCACCATAAATGGCCCCAAAAATGGCCCCAAGAATGGCCCTAAAAATGACTCAAAATTGGCCATACAATGATCTAAAATTTCCCCTATAAATGACCCCAAACAAGGCTCGAAATAGCCCCAAGAAATGACCTAAAAATGACCCAAAATGGCCCAAAAATTGCCCAAAAAATAGACCCTAAAAGGCCCTAAAAATAGCCCCTAAAAGGCCCCCAAAATGGTCCAAAATTAACCCAAAAATTGGCCCAAAATTGACCCAAAATTAGCCCCAAAATGGCCCTAAAAATGGCGCTCCAAAATGAAGCAAAATGGCCGTAAATAACCCAAAATTCCGCCTATAAATCACTGAAAAATAGGCCAAAAATATCCCAAAAAATGACCAAAAAATCACCCCAAAATGGCCCATAAATCGCCCAAAAATGACTCAAAAATTGACCCAAATACGGGCCCAAAAGCTCTCCGAAAATCACCCAGAAATAGTCCTAAAACTAGACCCAAAAAGGCTCAAAAATGACCCAAAAAAGGCCCTAAAAGGGCCCCAAAAATGGCCCAAAAATGACCCAAAATTGGCTGTAAAATGATGCAAAACATCCCCAATAAATGACCCAGAAATTGCACCAAAAATAGCCTTTAAACCAGCCCCAAAAAATGACCCAGAAATGGCTCAAAAATGGCCCCAAAATTGACCTTAAAATGGCCCAAAACAATGATCCAAAAATGGCTCAAAAATGGCTCCAAAATAGCCCCTGAAATTGCCCAAAAAAGACCCAAAAATGACCCAAAATTAAGCCCAAAATAGACTCGAACTAACAAATGGCGCGGCGCGTCCCGGATGTATCTCCCGCGCTGCTTCAGTTGGCCTAGAATTACCAAATGGCCGCAGTACTCGGATGTACTCCGGCTGCTCAGTAATCCCTGAACTACAGAATGGCGCCGCAGTAGGATGTACTCGGCGCATGTGCAATTGGTCCGAACTACCACCCAAATGGCTCGCCGCAGTGCCCGGGATGTACACAAATGTCCCAAAATGATGGGAGAAATGGCGCCCAAAATGACCAAAAAGGCACAGAAATGGACGCTAAAGATGACTCAAAAATAGCCATAAAAGGCCGCAAAACCGAACCCAAAAATTACTCAAAAATAAGCCCCCAAAGATGACCGCAAAATGACCCAGAAATGACCCAATAAAGGCCCCAAAAGGCCACAAAAATGACCCAAAAATGACCTCAAAAATTCCCCCGTAAATGACCCAAAAATGGCCCTGAAATGGCCACAAAAATGGCCCCGATAGTGGCGCAACAAAGACCAAGAAATAGCCCAAAAATGGCCCAAAAATGACCCAAAAATAAGCCCAAAATAGACTCAAAAAATGAATCAGAAATTGACCCAAATATGGGCCCTAAATGGCCCCGAAAATGGCCCAGAAATGACTCCAAAAATGACTCCATAAATGGACCCAAAAGTGACCCCAAAATAGCTTAAAAATTGCCAAAACATGCCCAAAAATTCATCCAAAAAACACACCCAAAGATGACCCAAGAATGATCCAAAAATAGCCTAAAAATGACCAAAAAATAGCCCCCCAAAAAACCCCAAAAATGGCCCACAAATGATCTAAAAATGATCCCAAACAATGACAGAAAAATGGCCCAAAAATGGCCCAGAAATGGCCCAAATGTCTCCAAAAATGGCCTAAAAAATGACCAAAAAATGGACCAAAAAATGACGCAAAATAACATGAAAATGACTCAAAAATAGCCCAAAAAATAGCCCCTAAAAGGCCCCATGAACGACCAAAAAATGACCAAAAAATCCCTCCATAAATGACCCAAAAATGACGTAAAAATTGGACAAAAAATGGCCCAAAAATAGACCCAAAATACCTCCAAAAATAAACTGAAAATGACACAAAAAATCTTAAAAATAGCCCCAAAAATGACCCAGAAATGGCCCAAAAATGACCCAAAAATAGCCCTAAAAATGACCAAAAAAACAGCCCAAAAATGACCAAAAAAATATCCCAAAAAAGACTCAAGAAGGGCCCATAAATGACCCAAAAAATGGCAACGATATGCCCCCGAATATGGCCCCAAAATTGGCCAAGAAATGGCCCCGAAAATGAATCAGAAATGGCCCCGAAAATGACGAAAAAAAGACCCAAGAATGGGCCCAAAATGGCTCCGAAGGTGGCCCCAAAAATGAACCCCAAAGTGGCCCCAAAATAGTCCAAAATTGACAAAAAAATGGCCCCATAAGTGGTCCAAAAATGACCCAAAAATTGGCCCAAAAGTGACCCAAAAATGGCCGCAAAAATGGCCGCAAAATTGACAAAAAAATGGCCCACGAAATGGTCCAAAAATAACCCAAAAATTGGCCCAAAATGACCAAAATAGACCTTAACATTTATCAAAATGACGGCCTAAAATGGCCGTAAAATGGTTACAAAACTGGCATAAAATGACCAAAAATTCACTGCCCAAAAAATGACTCTAAAATGGCCTCGTCCGGCGAGGTGGACATACAAAATTGACGAAAAAATGGGCCCAAAACACGACAACAAATAGCTGCAATATGACCAAAATGGCGCAAAAAAAATAGCCCCCCCCAACAAAATGGGGCCATCCCCAAAAAAATGACCCCACAAAAAAAAAAAAAAATGCCCAATTGACCCAAAACTGGCCCTAAAAATGACCAAAAAATGACTCAAAAGTGGGCCCAAAATGGCTCTGAAAATGGCCCTAAAAATGGCCTTAAAAATGACACAAAAATAGGCCCAGAATAGCCCCAAAAAAGGCTCAAAAATTACCCAAAAATAGCCCTAAAAATCACCCCAAAATGGCCCAAAAATAGTGCCCTAAATGACACAAAAATGGCCCTAAAATTACCCAAAAATGGCTCAAAAATGACGGAAAGATAAACACAAAAATGACCCAAAATGTTCCCAAAATAGCACCATAAAAGGGCCCAAAAATGGCCCCAAGAATGGCCCTAAAAATGACTCAAAATTGGCCATAAAATGATCTAAAATTTCCCCTATAAATGACCCCAAACAAGGCTCGAAATAGCCCCAAGAAATGACCTAAAAATGACCCAAAATGGCCCAAAATTGCCCAAAAAATAGACCCTAAAAGGCCCTAAAAATAGCCCCTAAAAGGCCCCCAAAATGGTCCAAAAATAACCCAAAAATTGGCCCAAAATTGACCCAAAAATAGCCCCAAAATGGCCCTAAAAATGGCCTCCAAAATGAGCCAAAATGGGCCGTAAAATAACCCAAAATTCCGCCTATAAATCACTGAAAAATAGGCCCAAAATAGCCCAAAAAATGACCCAAAAATCACCCCAAAATGGCCCATAAATCGCCCAAAAATGACTCAAAAATTGACCCAAATACGGGCCCAAAAGCTCTCCGAAAATCACCCAGAAATAGTCCTAAAACTAGACCCAAAAACGGCTCAAAAATGACCCAAAAAAAGGCCCTAAAAGGGCCCCAAAAATGGCCCAAAAATGACCCAAAATTGGCTGTAAAATGATGCAAAACATCCCCAATAAATGACCCAGAAATTGCACCAAAAATAGCCTTTAAAACAGCCCCAAAAAATGACCCAGAAATGGCTCAAAAATGGCCCCAAAATTGACCTAAAAATGGCCCAAAACAATGATCCAAAAATGGCTCAAAAATGGCTCCACAATAGCCCCTGAAATTGCCCCAAAAAGACCCAAAAATGACCCAAAATTAAGCCCAAAATAGACTCGAACTACCAAAATGGCCGCCGCAGTACCCGGATGTACTCGGCGCATGCGCACTTGGTCCCGAACTACCAAAATGGCCGCCGCAGTGCCCGGATGTACTCCGCACATGCGTACTTGGTCCCGAACTACCAAAATGGCCGCCGCAAGCTGCACCGGATGTACTCGCGCATACGCAATTGGTCCCGAACTACCAAAATTGGCCGCCCAGCACTGCCCGCGAATGTACTCGGCGCATGCCACTTGTCCCGAACTACCAAAATGGCCGCCGCAGTGCCCGGATGTACTCGGCGCATGCGCAATTGGTCCCGAACTACCAAAATGGCCGCCGAAGTGCCCGGATGTACTCCGCGCATGCTCAGTAAGCCCTGAACTACCAAAATTGCCGCCGCAGTACCCGGATGTACTCGGCGCATGCGCAATTGGTCCCGAACCACCAAAATGGCCGCCGCAGTGCCCGGATGTACTCGGCGCATGCGCACTTTATCCCGAACTACAAAATTGGCCGCCGCAGTGCCCGGATGTACTCGGCGCATGCGCAATTGGTCCCGAACTACCAAAATGGCCGCCGCAGTGCCCGGATGTACACACAAATGTCCCCAAAAATGATGGAGAAATGGCCCCAAAAATGACCCAAAAAGGCACAGAAATGGCCCTAAAGATGACTCAAAAATAGCCCATAAAAGGCCCCAAAAACGACCCAAAAATTACTCAAAAATAGCCCCAAAGATGACCCAAAAATGACCCAGAAATGACCCAAAAAAGCCCCCAAAAGGCCACAAAAATGACCCAAAAATGACCTCAAAAATTCCCCCGTAAATGACCCAAAAATGGCCCTGAAATGGCCACAAAAATGGCCCCGATAGTGGCGCAAAAAAGACCAAGAAATAGCCCAAAAATGGCCCAAAAATGACCCAAAAATAAGCCCAAAATAGACTCAAAAAATGAATCAGAAATTGACCCAAATATGGGCCCTAAATGGCCCCGAAAATGGCCCAGAAATGACTCCAAAAATGACTCCATAAATGGACCCAAAAGTGACCCCAAAATAGCTTAAAAATTGCCAAAACATGCCCAAAAATTCATCCAAAAACACACCCAAAGATGACCCAAGAATGATCCAAAAATAGCCTAAAAATGACCAAAAAATAGCCCCCAAAAAAACCCCAAAAATGGCCCACAAATGATCTAAAAATGATCCAAAACAATGACAGAAAAATGGCCCAAAAATGGCCCAGAAATGGCCCCAAATGTCTCCAAAAATGGCCTAAAAAATGACCAAAAAATGGACCAAAAAATGACGCAAAAATAACATGAAAATGACTCAAAAATAGCCCAAAAAATAGCCCCTAAAAGGCCCCATGAACGACCAAAAAATGACCAAAAAATCCCTCCATAAATGACCCAAAAATGACGTAAAAATTGGACAAAAAATGGCCCAAAAATAGACCCAAAATACCTCCAAAAATAACCTGAAAATGACACAAAAAAGCTTAAAAATAGCCCCAAAAATGACCCAGAAATGGCCCAAAAATGACCCAAAAATAGCCCTAAAAATGACCAAAAAACAGCCCAAAAATGACCAAAAAAATATCCCAAAAAAGACTCAAGAAGGGCCCATAAATGACCCAAAAAATGGCAACGATATGCCCCCGAATATGGCCCCAAAATTGGCCAAGAAATGGCCCCGAAAATGAATCAGAAATGGCCCCGAAAATGACCAAAAATAGACCCAAGAATGGGCCCAAAATGGCTCCGAAGGTGGCCCCAAAAATGAACCCCAAAGTGGCCCCAAAATAGTCCAAAATTGACAAAAAAATGGCCCCATAAGTGGTCCAAAAATGACCCAAAAATTGGCCCAAAAGTGACCCAAAAATGGCCGCAAAAATGGCCGCAAAATTGACAAAAAAATGGCCCCAGAAATGGTCCAAAAATAACCCAAAAATTGGCCCAAAAATGACCCCAAAATAGACCTTAACATTTATCCAAAAATGACCCAAAAATGGCCGTAAAATGGTTACAAAACTGGCCATAAAATGACCAAAAATTCACCCCAAAAATGACTCTAAAATGGCCTCAAAATTGACCAAAAATGGCCCAAAACAACGACCAAAAATAGCCTCATATATGACCCAAAATGGCCCAAAAATAGCCCCAAAATGGCCTCAAAAATGACCCAAAAATGGCCCCAAATTGACCCAAAACTGGCCCTAAAAATGACCAAAAAATGACTCAAAAGTGGGCCCAAAATGGCTCTGAAAATGGCCCTAAAAATGGCCTTAAAAATGACCCAAAAATAGGCCCAGAATAGCCCCAAAAATGGCTCAAAAATTACCCAAAAATAGCCCTAAAAATCACCCCAAAATGGCCCAAAAATAGTGCCCTAAATGACACAAAAATGGCCCTAAAATTACCCAAAAATGGCTCAAAAATGACGGAAAGATAAACACAAAAATGACCCAAAATGATCCCAAAATAGCACCATAAATGGCCCCAAAAATGGCCCCAAGAATGGCCCTAAAAATGACTCAAAATTGGCCATAAAATGATCTAAAATTTCCCCTATAAATGACCCCAAACAAGGCTCGAAATAGCCCCAAGAAATGACCTAAAAATGACCCAAAATGGCCCAAAAATTGCCCAAAAAATAGACCCTAAAAGGCCCTAAAAATAGCCCATTAAAGGCCCCAAAAATGGTCCAAAAATAACCCAAAAATTGGCCCAAAATTGACCCAAAAATAGCCCCAAAATGGCCCTAAAAATGGCCTCCAAAATGAGCCAAAATGTGCCGTAAAATAACCCAAAATTCCGCCTATAAATCACTGAAAAATAGGCCCAAAATAGCCCAAACAATGACCCAAAAATCACCCCAAAAGGGCCCATAAATCGCCCAAAAATGACTCAAAAATTGACCCAAATACGGGCCCAAAAGCTCTCCGAAAATCACCCAGAAATAGTCCTAAAACTAGACCCAAAAACGGCTCAAAAATGACCCAAAAAAGGCCCTAAAAGGGCCCCAAAAATGGCCCAAAAATGAACCAAAATTGGCTGTAAAATGATGCAAAA
>JAVTVJ010003731.1:0-45291 GCA_034509425.1 Eopsaltria australis
CCAGATGTCACAGACTTTCACGCGTCTTCCATGCTGATACCCCAGCAGTCCCCAGATTACCAAGGAGCTAAGATGTCACAGAAATTCCAAGGGATTCCATGGTGACATCCCCGGACTTTCCAGGCAGCCAAAGAGCCAGGACCTCACAGACACTACAAGGCTTCAATGGCCTTATGCCCGCAATCCCCACCAGGCCAAAGAGCACGGATGTCAAGGACACTCACAGGGCCTCCATGGGGACATCGCAGGAGTCCCCAGGCTGCCAAAGAGACAGCATGTCACAGTTACCCAAAGGGACCCCATGCGGACATCCCTGCCTTACCCTGTCTTCTAAAAAGCAGGGATGTCACAGACACTCACAGCTGCTCCATCGGGTCATGCCAGCAGTGCCCAGGCTGCCAAAGAGCCGGCATGTCACCGACAATGCCAGCAGCTCCATGGAGACATCCCTCGAATCCACTGGCTGCCAAAGCACCGGCATGTCACAGACACTCACAGGGGCTCCAGACTGACATCCCACGAGTCCACAGGCTCTCAAACAGCCACGATGTCACAGACACTCACAGGGGCTCAATCGGGACTTCCCTGCTGTCCCCAGGCACCCAAAGAGCCGGGATGTCACAAACATTCACAGCTGATCAATGGCGACATCCCAGGAGACCCCGGGCTTCCAAGCAACTGGGATATCACAGACACTCACAACAGTTCCATGGCGACTTCCCAGGAGACCTGAGGCTGACAAAGAGCCAGCATGTCACAGACACTCACACGCGTTCCATGGGGACATCCCGGGAATCCCCAGAGTGCCAAACACCAGAGATGCCACACACACTCACAAGGGCTCCATGCACACATCCCAGGGGTCCCCAAGCTGCCGAAGAGCTGGCATGTCACACACACTCACAGGGGATCCATGCACACATCCCACCTATCCCCAGGCTCCCCAAGAGACGGGAAGTCACAGACATTCACAGGGGCTCCAGACTGCCATCCCAGGAGCCCCCAGAGCACCAAAGAGCCAGGATGCAACCCACACTAGCAGGAGCTCCATGCAGACACCCCATGAATCCACAGACTGCCAAAGAGCCGGCATGTCACACACACTCACAGGTGCTCAAGAGTGACATCCCAGGAGTGTCCAGGCTCCCAAAGAGCCACGATGTCACAGACACTCACAGCGGCTCCATGGTGAAATCCCAGGAGTCCCAAAGCTTCCAAAAACCTGCCATGCCACAGAAACTCACATGGGCTCCATAGCCACATCCCATGGGATCCCTGCCTGCCTAAGAGCCCAGATGTCACAGACTTTCACGCGGCTTCCATGCTGATATCCCAGCAGTCCCCAGATTTCAGAGGAGCTAAGATGTCACAGAAATTCCAAGGGATTCCATGGTGACATCCCCGGACTTTGCAGGCAGCCAAAGAGCCAGCACCTCACAGACACTCGCAAGGCTTCAACGGCCTTATGCCCGCAATCCCCACAAGGCCAAAGAGCAGGGATGTCAAAGACACTCACAGGGCCTCCATGGGGACATCGCAGGAGTCCCCAGGCTGCCAAAGAGACAGCATGGCAGAGTTACCGAAGCGGCCCCATGCGGACATCCCTGCCTTACCCTGTCTTCCAAAGAGCAGGGATGTCACAGACATTCACAGCTGCTCCATCGGGTCATGCCAGCAGTGCTCAGGCTGCCAAAGAGCCGGCATGTCACCGACACTCACAGGGGATCCATGCAGACATGCCAGCTATGCCCAGACTCCTCAACAGCTGGGATGTCACAGACATTCACAGGGGCTGCAGAGTGACATCCCAGGAGCCCCCAGAGTGCCAAAGAGCCAGGATGTCACAGACAATGCCAGCAGCTCCATGGAGACATCCCTCGAATCCACAGGCTGCCAAAGCACCGACATGTCACAGACACTCAGAGGGGCTCCAGACTGACATCCCACAAGTCCACAGGCTCTCAAACAGCCACGATGTCACAGACACTCACAGGGGCTCCATCGGGACTTCCCTGCTGTCCCCAGGAACCCAAAGAGCCGGGATGTCACAAACATTCACAGCTGATCAATGGCGACATCCCAGGAGACCCCGGGCTTCCAAGCAACTGGGATATCACAGACACTCACAACAGTTCCATGGCGACTTCCCTGGAGACCCGAGGCTGACCAAAGAGCCAGCATGTCACAGACACTCACACGCGTTCCATGGGGATCATCCTGGGAAATCCCAGGAGTGCCAATACACCAGAGATGCCACACACACTCCAGGGGCTCCATGGGGACATGCCAGCCGCGTCCCAAGCTTTGCCAAAACCTCGGCCATTGTTCAACTGACACTCACGGGGCTCCATGCACACATCCAGGGATTCCCCAAGTGCCAAAGAGCGGCATGTCCCACACACTCACAGGGCATCCTGCACACATCCCACCATCCCAGGCTCCCCAAGAGATGGGAAGTCACAGACATTCACAGGGGCTCCAAACTGCCATCCCAGGAGCCCCCAGAGCACCAAAGAGCCAGGATGCAACACACACTAGCAGGAGCTCCATGCAGACACCCCATGAATCCACAGACTGCCAAAGAGCCGGCATGTCACACACACTCACAGGTGCTCAAGAGTGACATCCCAGGAGTGTCCAGGCTCCCAAAGAGCCACGATGTCACAGACACTCACAGCGGCTCCATGGTGAAATCCCAGGTGTTCTCAGGCTCTCTAAGAGCGCGAATTTCACAGACACTCACAGCGGGTCCATGGTGAAATCCCCAGAGTCCCCAAGCTTCCAAAAACCTGCCATGCCACAGAAACTCACATGGGCTCCATAGCCACATCCCATGGGATCCCTGCCTGCCTAAGAGCCCAGATGTCACAGACTTTCACGCGGCTTCCATGCTGATACCCCAGCAGTCCCCAGATTTCCAAGGAGCTAAGATGTCACAGAAATTTCAAGGGATTCCATGGTGACATCCCCGGACTTTCCAGGCAGCCAAAGAGCCAGCACCTCACAGACACTCGCAAGGCTTCAACGGCCTTATGCCCGCAATCCCCACAAGGCCAAAGAGCAGGGATGTCAAAGACACTCACAGGGCCTCCATGGGGACATCGCAGGGGTCCCCAGGCTGCCAAAGAGACAGCAATGTCACAGTTACCCAAAGGACCCCATGCGGACATCCCTGCCTTACCCTGTCTTCTAAAAAAGCAGCGATGCTCACAGACACTCACAGCTGCCTCCATCGGTCATTGCCAGCAGGTGCCCAGGCTGCCAAGAGCCGGCATGTCACCGACAATGCCAGCGCTCCATGGAGACATTCCTCGAATTCACTGGCTGCCAAAGCACCGGCATGTCACGCACTCACAGGGGCTCCAGACTGACATCCACAAGTCCACAGGCTCTCAAAACAGCCACGAGTCACCAGAACTCACAGGGGCTCCATCGGACTTCCCTGCTGTCCCCAGTCACCCAAAGAGCCGGGATGTCACAAACATTCACAGCTGATCAATGGCGACATCCCAGGTGACCCCGGGCTTCCAAGCAACTGGGATATCACAGACACTCACAACAGTTCCATGGCCACTTCCCAGGAGACCCAAGGCTGACAAAGAGCCAGCATGTCACAGACACTCACACTGGTTCCATGGGGACATCCCGGGAATCCCCAGAGTGCCAAACACCAGAGATGCCAGACACACTCACAGGGTCTCCATGCACACATACCAGGGATCCCCAAGCTGCCAAAGAGCTGGCATGTCACACACACTCACAGGGCATCCATGCACACATCCCAGGTGTCCCCAGGCTCCCCAAGAGACGGGAAGTCACAGACATTCACAGGGGCTCCAGACTGCCATCCCAGGAGTCCCCAGAGTGACAAAGAGCCAGGATGCAGCACACACTAGCAGGAGCTCCATGCAGACACCCCATGAATCCACAGACCGCCAAAGAGCCGGCATGTCACACACACTCACAGGTGCTCAAGAGTGACATCCCAGGAGTGTCCAGGCTCCCAAAGAGCCACGATGTCACAGACACTCACAGCGGCTCCATGGTGAAATCCCAGGAGTCCCCAAGCTTCCAAAAACCTGCCATGTCACAGAAACTCACATGGGCTCCATAGCCACATCCCATGTCATCCCTGCCTGCCTAAGAGCCCAGATGTCACAGACTTTCACGCGGCTTCCAGGCTGATACCCCAGCAGTCCCCAGATTTCCAAGGAGCTAAGATGTCACAGAAATTCCAAAGGATTCCATGGTGACATCCCCGGACTTCCCAGGCAGCCAAAGAGCCAGGACCTCACAGACACTACAAGGCTTCAACGGCCTTATGCCCGCAATCCCCACAAGGCAAAAGAGCAGGGATGTCAAAGACACTCACAGGGCCTCCATGGGGACATCCCAGGAGTCCCCAGGCTGCCAAAGAGACAGCATGTCACAGTTACCAAAGGGCCCCATGCGGACATCCTGCCTTACCCTGTTCTTCAAAAAGCAGGGAATGTTCACAGACACTCACAGCTGCTCCATCGTGTTCATGCCAGCAAGTGCCCAGCTGCCCAAATGAGCCGCATGTTCACCGACACTCACAGGCGGATCCATGCAGACATGCCAGCTATGCAGCACTCCTCAACAGCTGGGATGTCACAGACATTCACAGGGGCTGCAGAGTGACAATCCCAAGGAGCCCCAGAGCGCCAAAGAGCCACATGTCACAGAAATGCCGCGCTCCACGGAGACATCCTCGAATCCACTGGCTGCCCAAAGCACCGGCATGTCACAGACACTCACAGGGGCTCCAGACTGACATCCCATGAGTCCACAGGCTCTCAAACAGCCACGATGTCACAGACACTCACAGGGGCTCCATCGGGACTTCCCTGCTGTCCCCAGGCATCCAAAGAGCCGGGATGTCACAAACATTCACAGCTGATCAATGGCGACATCCCAGGAGACCCCGGGCTTCCAAGCAACTGGGATATCACAGACACTCACAACGCTTCCATGGCGACTTCCCAGGAGACCCAAGGCTGACAAAGAGCCAGCATGTCACAGACACTCACACGCGTTCCATGGGGACATCCCGGGAATCCCCAGAGTGCCAAAAACCAGAGATGCCACACACACTCACAGGGGCTCCATGGGGACATCCCAGGGGTCCCCAAGCTGCCAAACCTCGGCCATGTCACTGACACTCACAAGGGCTCCATGCACACATCCCAGGGGTCCCCAAGCTGCCAAAGAGCCGGCATGTCACACACACTCACAGGGCATCCATGCACACATCCCACGTATTCCCAGGCTCCCCAAGAGACGGGAAGTCACAGACATTCACAGGGGCTCGACGGCCATCCCAGGAGCCCCCAGAGATGAAAAGAGCCAGGATGCACACACACTAGCAGAGAGCTCCATGCAGAAACCCATGAATCCACAGACTGCCAAAGGCGGCAATGTCACAACACTCCACAGGCATAGCTCAAGGAGTGACATCCCAGGAGTGTCAGCCTCCCAAAAAGCCACGATTCACAGACAACTCACAGAGCTCCATGTGTGAAATTCCAGGAGTCCTCAAGATGTCCAAAAAACTGGCCATTGCCACAGAAACTCACATGCTCCATAGCCACATCCCATGTGATCCCTGCCTGCCTAAGAGCCCACATGTCACAGACTTTCACGCGGCTTCCATGCTGATACCCCAGCATTCCCCAGATTTCCAAGGAGCTAAGATGTCACCGAAATTCCAAGGGATTCCATGGTGACATCCCCGGACTTTCCAGGCAGCCAAAGAGCCAGCACCTCACAGACACTCGCAAGGCTTCAACGGCCTTATGCCCGCAATCCCCCCAAGGCCAAAGAGCAGGGATGCCAAAGACACTCACAGGGCCTCCATGGGGACATCGCAGGAGTCCCCAGGCTGCCAAAGAGACAGCATGGCACAGTTACACAAAGGGGCCCCATGCGGACATCCCTGCCTTACCCTGTCTTCCAAAAAGCAGGGATGTCACAGACACTCACAGGTGCTCCATCGGGTCATGCCAGCAGTGCCCAGGCTGCCAAAGATCCGGCATGTCACCGACACTCACAGGGGATCCATGCAGACATGCCAGCTATGCCCAGACTCCTCAACAGCTGGGATGTCACAGACATTCACAGGGGCTGCAGAGTGACATCCCAGGAGCCCCCAAAGTGCCAAAGAGCCAGGATGTCACAGACAATGCCAACAGCTCCACGGAGACATCCCTCGAATCCACAGGCTGCAAAAGCACCGGCATGTCACAGACACTCAGAGGGGCTCCAGACTGACATACCATGAGTCCACAGGCTCTCAAACAGCCACGATGTCACAGACATTCAGAGAGGCTCCAGACTGACATCCCACAAGTCCACAGGCTCTCAAACAGCCACGATGTCACGGACACTCACAGGGGCTCCATCGGGACTTCCCTGCTGTCCCCAGGCATCCAAAGAGCCGGGATGTCACAAACATTCACAGCTGATCAATGGCGACATCCCAGGAGACCCCGGGCTTCCAAGGAACTGGGATATCACAGACACTCACAACAGTTCCATGGCCACTTCCCAGGAGACCCAAGGCTGACAAAGAGCCAGCATGTCACAGACACTCACACGGGTTCCATGGGGACATCCCGGGAATCCCCAAAGTGCCAAACACCAGAGATGCCACACACACTCACAGGGGCTCCATGGGGACATCCCAGGGGTCCCCAAGCTGCCAAACCTCGGCCATGTCACTGACACTCACAGGGGCTCCATGCACACATCCCAGGGATCCCCAAGCTGCCAAAGAGCCGTCATGTCACACACACTCACAGGGCATCCATGCACACATCCCACCTATCCCCAGGCTCCCCAAGAGACGGGAAGTCACAGACATTCACAGGGGCTCCAGACTGCCATCCCAGGAGCCCCCAGAGTTACAAAGAGCCAGGATGCAACACACACTAGCAGGAGCTCCATGCAGACACCCCATGAATCCACAGACTGCCAAAGAGCCGGCATGTCACACACACTCACAGGTGCTCAAGAGTGACATCCCAGGAGTGTCCAAGCTCCCAAAGAGACACGATGACACAGACACTCACAGTGGCTCCATGGTGAAATCCCAGGAGTCCCCAAGCTTCCAAAAACCTGCCATGCCACAGAAACTCACATGGGCTCCATAGCCACAGCCCATGTGATCCCCGCCTTCCTAAGAGCCCAGATGTCACAGACTTTCATGCGGCTTCCATGCTGATACCCCAGCAGTCCCCAGATTTTCAAGGAGCTAAGATGTCACAGAAATTCCAAGGGATTCCATGGTGACATCCCCGGACTTTCCAGGCAGCCAAAGAGCCAGGACCTCACAGACACTACAAGGCTTCAACGGCCTTATGCCCGCAATCCCCACAAGGCCAAAGAGCACGGATGTCAAGGACACTCACAGGGCCTCCATGGGGACATCGCAGGAGTCCCCAGGCTGCCAAAGAGACAGCATGGCACAGTTACCCAAAGGGACCCCATGCGGACATCCCTGCCTTACCCTGTCTTCCAAAGAGCAGGGATGTCACAGACACTCACAGCTGATCCATCGGATCATGCCAGCAGTGCCCAGGCTGCCAAAGAGCCGGCATGTCACCGACACTCACAGGGGATCCATGCAGACATGCCAGCTTTGCCCAGACTCCTCAACAGCTGGGATGACACAGACATTCACAGGGGCTGCAGAGTGACATCCCAGGAGCCCCCAGAGTGCCAAAGAGCCAGGATGTCACAGACAATGCCAGCAGCTCCATGGAGACATCCCTCGAATCCACTGGCTGCCAAAGCCCCGGCATGTCACAGACACTCAGAGGGGCTCCAGACTGACATCCCACAAGTCCACAGGCTCTCAAACAGCCACGATGTCACAGACACTCACAGGGGCTCCATCAGGACTTCCCTGCTATCCCCAGGCAGCCAAAGAGCCGGGATGTCACAAACATTCACAGCTGATCAATGGCGACATCCCAGGAGACCCCGGGCTTCCAAGCAACTGGGATATCACAGACACTCACAACAGTTCCATGGCGACTTCCCCGGAGACCCAAGGCTGACAAAGAGCCAGCATGTCACAGACACTCACACGCGTTCCATGGGGACATCCAGGGAATCCCCAGAGTGCCAAACACCAGAGATGCCACACACACTCATAGGGGCTCCATGCACACATCCCAGGGATCCCCAAGCTGCCACAGAGCTGGCATGTCACACACACTCACAGGGCATCCATGCACACATCCCAGGTTTGTCCCAAGCTGCCAAAGAGCCGGCATGTCACACACACTCACGGGCATCCATGCACACATCGCCACCTATCCCTAGGCTCCCAGAGACGGGAAATCCACAGACATTCACAGGGTCTCCAGACTGCCATCCCAGGAGCCCCCAGAGCACCAAAGAGCCAGGATGCAACACACACTAGCAGGAGCTCCATGCAGACACCCCATGAATCCACAGACTGCCAAAGAGCCAGCATGTCACACACACTCACAGGTGCTCAAGAGTGACATCCCAGGAGTGTCCAGGCTCCCAAAGAGCCATGATGTCACAGACACTCACAGCGGCTCCATGGTGAAATTCCAGGAGTCCCCAAGCTTCCAAAAACCTGCCATGTCACAGAAACTCACATGGGCTCCATAGCCACATCCCATGTCATCCCTGCCTGCCTAAGAGCCCAGATGTCACAGACTTTCACGCGGCTTCCATGCTGATACCCCAGCAGTCCCCAGATTTCCAAGGAGCTAAGATGTCACAGAAATTCCAAAGGATTCCATGGTGACATCCCCGGACTTTCCAGGCAGCCAAAGAGCCAGGACCTCACAGACACTCGCAAGGCTTCAACGGCCTTATGCCCGCAATCCCCACAAGGCCAAAGAGCACGGATGTCAAGGACACTCACAGGGCCTCCATGGGGACATCGCAGGAGTCGCCGCAGCTGCCAAAGAGACGCCATGTCACCGTTTACCAAAGGACCATGCGGAATCCTGCCTTACGCCTGTCTTCAAGAGCAGGGATGTCACAGAACTCACAGCTGCTGCGCATCGGGTCATACCACAGCGCCCAGGCTGCCAAAGAGCGCGGCATGTCACGACTCACAGGGGATCCATGCAGACATGCCAGCTATGCCCAGACTCCTCAACAGCTGGGATGTCACAGACACTTCCAGGGGCTGCAGAGTGACATCCCAGGAGCCCCGCAAGAGTGCCACAGAGCAGGATGTCAACAGACAATGCAGCAGCTCCATGGAGACATCCCTCGAATCCACAGGCTGCCAATGCACCGGCATGTCACAGACACTCAGAGGGGCTCCAGACTGACATCCCACAAGTCCACAGGCTCTCAAACAGCCACGATGTCACAGACACTCACAGGGCCTCCATCGGGACTTCCCTGCTGTCCCCAGTCACCCAAAGAGCCGGGATGTCACAAACATTCACAGCTGATCAATGGTGACATCCCAGGAGACCCCGTGCTTCCAAGCAACTGGGATATCACAGACACTCACAACAGTTCCATGGCGACTTCCCAGGAGACCAAGGCTGACAAAGAGCCAGCATGTCACAGACACTCACACGCGTTCCATGGGGACATCCCGGGAATCCCCAGAGTGCCAAACACCAGAGATGCCACACACACTCACAGGGGCTCATGCAACACATCCGCAGGGGTCCGCCAAGCTGCGAAAAAGCTGGCATGTCACACACATCCACAGGGGATCCAATGCACGACATCCCACGTATCCCAGGCTCCCAAGAGACGGGAGTCAAGACATTCACAGGGGCTCCAGCTGGCATCCCAGGAGCCCCCAGAGCACCAAAGAGCCAGGATGCAACACACACTAGCAAGAGCTCCATGCAGAAACCCCATGAATCCATAGACTGCCAAAGAGCCGGCATGTCACACACACTCACAGGTGCTCAAGAGTGACATCCCAGGAGTGCCCAGGCTCCCAAAGAGCCACGATGTCACAGACACTCACAGCGGCTCCATGGTGAAATCCCAGGAGTCCCCAAGCTTCCAAAACCCTGCCATGCCACAGAAACTCACATGGGCTCCATAGCCACATCCCATGTGATCCCTGCCTGCCGAAGAGCCCAGATGTCACAGACTTTCACGCGGCTTCCATGCTGATACCCCAGCAGTCCCCAGATTTCCAAGGAGCTAAGACGTCAAAGAAATTCCAAGGGATTCTATGGTGACAGCCCCGGATTTCCCAGGTAGCCAAAGAGCCAGGACCTCACAGATACTACAAGGCTTCAACGGCCTTATGCCCGCAATCCCCCCAAGGCCAAAGAGCAGGGATGTCAAAGACACTCACAGGGCCTCCATGGGGACATCGCCAGGAGTCCCCAGGGCTGACAAAGAGACAGCACGTCAAGTTACCCAAAGGGGCCCATGCCGACATCCCTGCCTTTATCTGTCTTCCAAAGAGCAGGGATGTCACTGAACACTCACAGGGCCCAACTGACATCCCACAAGTCACAGGCTCTCAACAGCCACGATGTCACAGACACTCACAGGGGCTCCATCGCGACTTCCCTGCTGTCCCCAGTCACCCAAAGAGCCGGGATGTCACAAACATTCACAGCTGATCAATGGCGACATCCCAGGAGACTCCGGGCTTCCAAGCAACTGGGATATCACAGACACTCACAACAGTTCCATGGCGACTTCCCAGGAGACCCAAGGCTGACAAAGAGCCAGCATGTCACAGACACTCACACGCGTTCCATGGGGACATCCCGGGAATCCACAGAGTGCCAAAAACCAGAGATGCCACACACACTCACTGGGGCTCCATGCACACATCCCAGGGGTCCCCAAGCTGCCAAAGAGCCGGCATGTCACACACACTCACAGGGGATCCATGCACACATCCCACGTATCCCCAGGCTCCCCAAGTGACGGTGTAGTGGTTTCAGTTCCCCTATTCAGGTTTGTGGCTAAATGTTAGCACACTTACTTAAATTTACTTGATTGCTTGTTGTGAGATGAGGTTTAGGAGTAGGCAAAGCAGGTTCAAACTTTATAAAGTACAAAGAAATTTTATTAATATAACTAAGGCAAAGGGAAAAGGAAAAAAAAACCTAAGAAAAACCAGAACAAACTCTTCAGACCACCCCTCCTTCCCCCACCTCTCCATTTCATTCTCCCTGACAACATACAAAGGACAACACTTCAACTTCCAGTCAGTTTACCACCTCAGAAACAGCTCTTGTTCTAGTTCATTTAGGGAGAGAAGTTTCTTTTGCTTACACCATGGATTTTCTGTAAGAAAAATACAGTTTTTATGGGTCTTCTGCTTCACCATCAGCCGCCACCCGGAGCAAAGTCCAGCTTAATGGTGGATCTCTCCCACACCAGTAGCCTTCCCACAGCCACTATGGTGGGTTATGAACAGTGCACAGGGTACCTGTTTTAAGGATGCACAGTTCAATTGCAGCAACAAAGAAAATCCCTTCTTCTGTGCCGAGCAACACAGGTTCTCCTGACAACTCAGGTTCTCTAGCACTCTACCCGGGACCAGGGCTCTGGGTCACAGCCTCTTCTCGCTCTTGATTCTAGTTTCTCATCAGGCTGTACTTTTTCAACACTTACTTGTCTGTACTTAGGTATTTCAGTTCATTGGCTGCAATAAGAACCTCACATCCCCCTTTGGACTTTATCTTCATATATTACAGAGAATTTATTAGCTCAGTCCCCAACCATGTTTCTCCAAAAGAGTTTTCAGCTTCACTCTTGAAGCAACTTCCCATGCACCTCATTGTAAGGATCAGTTCTGCTTTCCTCACTGACTGTAAAGTCTCTGCGCTGTACTATGTCGATGTCCTCACTCGTCCCTCTCTCTGCGAGGAAGGATGAGGGTCTGTGAGTTTAGTCCAGGCATGGAGAGAGTTAATCTCTGTCTCTCTCTCCCCGGCAGTGTGAGGATCACGTGCTCTTTGCCGGGCTGTTTGAACAGGCCCTAGCTGGATGGAGTCCTGGCCCGGAGCAGGGGCCTGGCTCTCTCTCTCTCTCGTGTAGCTGGCACACTGGCTGAGCTGTATCTGCTGAGGATTCCAGCCGTTCCTCCCCCATGCCCGGCTGCAGCAGCACAGCCGCTCCAAACTTCCCTTCCCCTCCCCTCCTTTGGAAGGAAGGGGGGGGGGGGGGGGTCTGGGGCCGTACCAGCGAGAGAAGCAGGAGCTGCTCCTCTCTACACAGCAGCAGCAGGTCCAAAAAAAGAGAGCTTCAGAGAGTCTCTGCTTATATATGGTTTTTTTCCTCGAAGGCGGATCAACTTTTTAATTGGTTTACCTACCTATCAATCCTGAAAACTACCTGATTATTGGCTCTCTCTCACAGGAAGGAAGTTGTATTCCTTCCTGCAGCCCAGACCTCTTCATAGATTTTGACCCCTCTGGCCTAACCCAGGACAGACGTGAATTCACAGACATTCACAGGGGCTCCAGACTGCCGTCCCAGGAGCCCCCAGAGTGACAAAGAGCCAGGATGCAACACACACTAGCAGGAGCTCCATGCAGACACCCCATGAATCCACAGACTGCCAAAGAGCCGGCATGTCACACACACTCACAGGTGCTCAAGACTGACATCCCAGGAGTGCCCAGGCTCCCAAAGAGCCATAATGTCACAGACACTCACAGCAGCACCATGCAGACATCCAAGGTGTTCTCAGGCTCTCTAAGAGCCACGATGTCACAGACACTCACAGCGGCTCCATGGTGAAATCCCAGGAGTCCCCAAGCTTCCAAAAACCTGCCATGCCACAGAAACTCACATGGGCTCCATAGCCACATCCCATGTGATCCCCGCCTGCTAAGAGCCCAGATGTCACAGACTTTCACGGGGCTTCCATGCTGATACCCCAGCAGTCCCCAGATTTCCAAGGAGCTAAGACGTCAAAGAAATTCCAAGGGATTCCATGGTGACATCCCCGGATTTCCCAGGTAGCCAAAGAGCCAGAACCTCACAGATACTACAAGGCTTCAACGGCCTTATGCCCGCAATCCCCACAAGGCCAAAGAGCAGGGATGTCAAAGACACTCACAGGGCCTCCATGGGGACATCGCAGGAGTCCCCAGGCTGCCAAAGAGACAGCATGTCACAGTTACCAAAAGGGGCCCCATGCGGACATCCCTGCCTTACCCTGTCTTCCAAAGAGCAGGGATGTCACAGACACTCACAGCTGCTCCATGGGGTCATGCCAGCAGTGCCCAGGCTGCGCAAAGAGCGCGGCATGTCACCGAAAAACCACCTCAAAAAACAGGGGATCCATGCAGACATGCCAGCTATGCCCAGACTCCTCAACAGCTGGGATGACACAGACATTCACAGGGGCTGCAGACTGACATCCCACAAGTCCACAGGCTCTCAAACAGCCATGATGTCACAGACACTCACAGGGGCTCCATCGGGAATTCCCTGCTGTCCCCAGGCACCCAAAGAGCCGGAATGTCACAAACATTCACAGCTGATCAATGGCGACATCCCAGGAGACCCCGGGCTTCCAAGCAACTGGGATATCACAGACACTCACAACAGTTCCATGGTGACTTCCCAGGAGACCCAAGGCTGACAAAGAGCCAGCATGTCAGCAGACACTCAGCACGCGTTCGCAAATGGGGCATCCGGGATCCGCCAGGGGACAAACACCAGAGATGCACACACACGGTATTCACAGGGGCTGCCATGGGGAATCAGGGGTCCCCAAGCTGCCAAACCTCGGCCATGTCACTGACACTCACAGGGGCTCCATGCACACATCCCAGGGATCCCCAAGCTGCCAAAGAGCTGGCATGTCACACACACTCACAGGGCATCCATGCACACATCCCACCTATCCCCAGGCTCCCAAAGAGACGGGAAGTCACAGACATTCACAGGGGCTCCAGACTGCCATCCCAGGAGCCCCCAGAGTGACAAAGAGCCAGGATGCAACACACACTAGCAGGAGCTCCATGCAGACACCCCATGAATCCACAGACTGCCAAAGAGCCGGCATGTCACACACACTCACAGGTGCTCAAGAGTGACATCCCAGGAGTGCCAAGGCTCCCAAAGAGCCACGATGTCACAGACACTCACAGCGGCTCCATGGTGAAATCCCAGGAGTCCCCAAGCTTCCAAAAACCTGCCATGCCACAGAAACTCACATGGGCTCCAAAGCCACATCCCATGTGATCCCTGCCTGCCTAAGAGCCCAGATGTCACAGACTTTCATGCGGCTTCCATGCTGATATCCCAGCAGTCCCCAGATTTCCAAGGAGCTAAGATGTCACAGAAATTCCAAGGGATTCCATGGTGACATCCCTGGAGTTTCCAGGCAGCCAAAGAGCCAGGACCTCACAGACGCTTGCAAGGCTTCAACGGCCTTATGCCCGCAATCCCCACAAGGCCAAAGAGCAGGGATGTCAAAGACACTCACAGGGCCTCCATGGGGAAATCGCAGGAGTCCCCAGGCTGCCAAAGAGACAGCATGTCACAGTTACCCAAAGGGGCCCCATGCAGACATCCCTGCCTTACCCTGTCTTCCAAAGAGCAGGGATGTCACAGACAGTCACAGCTGCTCCATCGGGTCATGCCAGCAGTGCCCAGGCTGCCAAAGAGCCGGCATGTCACTGACACTCACAGGGGATCCATGCAGACATGCCAGCTATGCCAGACTGCCTCAAACAGCGGCATGTCACAGACACTCACAGGGGCTCCAGACTGACATCCCACAAGTCCACAGGCTCTCAAACAGCCATGATGTCACAGACACTCACAGGGGCTCCATCGGGACTTTCCTGCTGTCCCCAGTCACCCAAAGAGCCGGGATGTCACAAACATTCACAGCTGATCAATGGCGACATCCCAGGAGACCCCGGGCTTCCAAGCAACTGGGATATCACAGACACTCACAACAGTTCCATGGCGACTTCCAAGGAGACCCGAGGCTGACAAAGAGCCAGCATGTCACAGACACTCACACGGGTTCCATGGGGACATCCCGGGAATCCACTGGCTTGCCAAAGCACGCGGCATGTCACAGACAATCACAGGGGCTGCAGACTACATCCCAAGTCCACAGCTCTCAAACAGCCAGGATGTCACAGACACTCACAGGGCCTCCATCGGGACTTCCCTGCTGTCCCCAGGCACCCAAAGAGCCGGGATGTCACAAACATTTACAGCTGATCAATGGCGACATCCCAGGAGACCCCGGGCTTCCAAGCAACTGGGATATCACAGACACTCACAACAGTTCCATGGCGACTTCCCAGGAGACCCAAGGCTAACAAAGAGCCAGCATGTCACAGACACTCACACGGGTTCCATGGGGACATCCCGGGAATCCCCAGAGTGCCAAAAACCAGAGATGCCACACACACTCACAGGGGCTCCATGCACACATCCCAGGGGTCCCCAAGCTGCCAAAGAGCTGGCATGTCACACACACTCACAGGGGATCCATGCACACATCCCACGTATCCCCAGGCTCCCCAAGAGACGGGAAGTAACAGACATTCACAGGGGCTCCAGACTGCCATCCCAGGAGCCCCCAGAGTGACAAAGAGCCAGGTTGCAACACACACTAGCAGGAGCTCCATGCAGACACCCCATGAATCCACAGACTGCCAAAGAGCCGGCATGTCACACACACTCACAGGTGCTCAAGAGTGACATCCCAGGAGTGTCCAGGCTCCCAAAGAGCCACGATGTCACAGACACGCACAGCGGCTCCATGGTGAAATCCCAGGAGTCCCCAAGCTTCCAAAAACCTGCCATGCCACAGAAACTCACATGGGCTCCATAGCCACAGCCCATGTGATCCCTGCCTGCCTAAGAGCCCAGATGTCACAGACTTTCACGCGCTCCATGCTGATTACCCCAGCAAGTCCCAGATTTCCAAGCGAGCTAAGATGTTCACAGGAAATTCACAAAGGGAATTCATGGTGACATCCCCGGACTTTCCAGGCAGCCAGGCAGGAACGCTCACATAAGACACTTCGCAAGGCTTCAAACGCCTTATGCCCGCAATCCCACAAGGCAAAGAGGAGGGATTCAAGACACTCACAGGGCCTCCATGGGGACATCGCAGGAGTCCCCAGGCTGCCAAAGAGACAGCAATGTCACAGTTACCCAAGGGGCCCTATTGCGGACATCCCTGCCTTACCTGTCTTCCAAAGAGCAGGGATGTCACAGACACTGCACAAGCTGCTCCATCGGGTCATGCCAGCAGTGCCCAGGCTGCCAAAGAGCTGGCACACTCACAGGGGATCCATGCAGACATGCCAGCTATGCCCAGATTCCTCAACAGCTGGGATGTCACAGACATTCACAGGGGCTGCAGAGTGACATCCCACAAGTCCACAGGCTCTCAAACAGCCACGATGTCACGGACACTCACAGGGGCTCCATCGGGACGTCCCTGCTGTCCCCAGTCACCCAAAGTGCCGGGATGTCACAAACATTCACAGCTGATCAATGGCGACATCCCAGGAGACCCCGGGCTTCCAAGCAACTGGGATATCACAGACACTCACAACAGTTCCATGGAGGCTTCCCAGGAGACCCAAGGCTGACAAAGAGCCAGCATGTCACAGACACTCACACGGGTTCCAAGGGGACATCCCGGGACTCCCCAAAGTGCCAAACACCAGAGATGCCACACACACTCATAGGGGCTCCATGCACACATCCCAGGGATCTCCAAGCTGCCAAAGAGCTGGCATGTCACACACACTCACAGGGGATCCATGCACACATCCCACGTATCCCCAGGCTCCCCAAGAGACGGGAAGTCACAGACATTCACAGGGGCTCTAGACTGCCATCCCAGGAGCCCCCAGAGTGACAAAGAGCCAGGATGCAACACACACTAGCAGGAGTTCCATGCAGACACCCCATGAATCCACAGACTGCCAAAGAGCCGGCATGTCACACACACTCACAGGTGCTCAAGAGTGACATCCCAGGAGTGTCCATGCTCCCAAAGAGCCACGATGTCACAGACACTCACAGCGGCTCCATGGTGAAATCCAAGGAGTCCCCAAGCTTCCAAAAACCTGCCATGCCACAGAAACTCACATGGGCTCCACAGCCACATCCCATGTGATCCCTGCCTGCCTAAGAGCCCAGATGTCACAGACTTTCATGCGGCTTCCATGCTGATATCCCAGCAGTCCCCAGATTTATCCCAGCAGTCCCCAGAGGAGCTAAGATGTCACAGAAATTCCAAGGGATTCCATGGTGACATCCCCGGACTTTCCAGGCAGCCAAAGAGCCAGGACCTCACAGACACTACAAGGCTTCAATGGCCTTATGCCCGCAATCCCCACAAGGCCAAAGAGGAGGGATGTCAAAGACACTCACAGGGCCTCCATGGGGACATCGCAGGAGTCCCCAGGCTGCCAAAGAGACAGCATGTCACAGTTACCCAAAGGGGCCCCATGCGGACATCCCTGCCTTACCCTGTCTTCCAAAGAGCAGGGATGTCACAGACAGTCACAGCTGCTCCATCGGGTCATGCCAGCAGTGCCCAGGCTGCCAAAGAGCCGGCATGTCACTGACACTCACAGGGGATCCATGCAGACATGCCAGCTATGCCCAGACTCCTCAACAGCTGGGATGTCACAGACATTCACAGGGGCTCCAGACTGACATCCCACAAGTCCACAGGCTCTCAAACAGCCACGATGTCACGGACACTCACAGGGGCTCCATCGGGACTTCCCTGCTGTCCCCAGTCACCCAAAGAGGCGGGATGTCACAAACATTCACAGCTGATCAATGGCGACATCCCAGGAGACCCCGGGCTTCCAAGCAACTGGGATATCACAGACACTCACAACAGTTCCATGGCGACTTCCCAGGAGCCCCCAGAGTGCCAAAGAGCCAGCCGGTCACAGACAATGCCAGCAGCTCCATGGAGACATCCCTCGAATCCACTGGCTGCCAAAGCACCGGCATGTCACAGACACTCACAGGGGCTGCAGACTGACATCCCACGAGTCCACAGGCTCTCAAACAGCCACGATGTCACAGACACTCACAGGGGCTCCATCAGGACTTCCCTGCTGTCCCCAGGCACCCAAAGAGCCGGGATGTCACAAACATTCACAGCTGATCAATGGCGACATCCCAGGAGACCCCGGGCTTCCAAGCAACTGGGATATCACAGACACTCACAACAGTCCCATGGCGACTTCCCAGGAGACCCAAGGCTGACAAAGAGCCAGCATGTCACAGACACGCACACGCGTTCCATGGGGACATCCCGGGAATCCCCAGAGTGCCAAAAACCAGAGATGCCACACACACTCACAGGGGCTCCATGCACACATCCCAGGGGTCCCCAAGCTGCCAAAGAGCTGGCATGTCACACACACTCACAGGGGATCCATGCACACATCCCACGTATCCCCAGGCTCCCCAAGAGACGGGAAGTAACAGACATTCACAGGGGCTCCAGACTGCCATCCCAGGAGCCCCCAGAGCACCAAAGAGCCAGGATGCAACACACACTAGCAGGAGCTCCATGCAGACACCCCATGAATCCACAGACTGCCAAAGAGCCGGCATGTCACACACACTCACAGGTGCTCAAGAGTGACATCCCAGGAGTGTCCAGGCTCCCAAAGAGCCACGATGTCACAGACACTCACAGCGGCTCCATGCTGAAATCCCAGGAGTCCCCAAGCTTCCAAAAACCTGCCATGCCACAGAAACTCACATGGGCTCCATAGCCACAGCCCATGTGATCCCTGCCTGCCTAAGAACCCAGATGTCACAGACTTTCACGCGGCTTCCATGCTGATACCCCAGCAGTCCCCAGATTTCCAAGGAGCTAAGATGTCACAGAAATTCCAAGGGATTCCATGGTGACATCCCCGGACTTTCCAGGCAGCCAAAGAGCCAGGACCTCACAGACACTCGCAAGGCTTCAACGGCCTTATGCCCGCAATCCCACAAGGCCAAAGAGGAGGGATGTCAAAGACACTCACAGGGCCTCCATGGGGACATCGCAGGAGTCCCCAGGCTGCCAAAGAGACAGCATGTCACAGTTACCCAAAGGGGCCCCATGCGGACATCCCTGCCTTACCCTGTCTTCCAAAGAGCAGGGATGTCACAGACACTCACAGCTGCTCCATCGGGTCATGCCAGCAGTGCCCAGGCTGCCAAAGAGCTGGCATGTCACCGACACTCACAGGGGATCCATGCAGACATGCCAGCTATGCCCAGATTCCTCAACAGCTGGGATGTCACAGACATTCACAGGGGCTGCAGAGTGACATCCCACAAGTCCACAGGCTCTCAAACAGCCACGATGTCACGGACACTCACAGGGGCTCCATCGGGACGTCCCTGCTGTCCCCAGTCACCCAAAGTGCCGGGATGTCACAAACATTCACAGCTGATCAATGGCTACATCCCAGGAGACCCCGGGCTTCCAAGCAACTGGGATATCACAGACACTCACAACAGTTCCATGGAGGCTTCCCAGGAGACCCAAGGCTGACAAAGAGCCAGCATGTCACAGACACTCACACGGGTTCCAAGGGGACATCCCGGGAATCCCCAAAGTGCCAAACACCAGAGATGCCACACACACTCATAGGGGCTCCATGCACACATCCCAGGGGTCCCCAAGCTGCCAAAGAGCTGGCATGTCACACACACTCACAGGGGATCCATGCACACATCCCACGTATCCCCAGGCTCCCCAAGAGACGGGAAGTCACAGACATTCACAGGGGCTCCAGACTGCCATCCCAGGAGCCCCCAGAGCACCAAAGAGCCAGGATGCAACACACACTAGCAGGAGCTCCATGCAGACACCCCATGAATCCACAGACTGCCAAAGAGCCGGCATGTCACACACACTCACAGGTGCTCAAGAGTGACATCCCAGGAGTGTCCAGGCTCCCAAAGAGCCACGATGTCACAGACACTCACAGCGGCTCCATGGTGAAATCCCAGGAGTCCCCAAGCTTCCAAAAACCTGCCATGCCACAGAAACTCACATGGGCTCCACAGCCACATCCCATGTGATCCCTGCCTGCCTAAGAGCCCAGATGTCACAGACTTTCATGCGGCTTCCATGCTGATATCCCAGCAGTCCCCAGATTTCCAAGGAGCTAAGATGTCACAGAAATTCCAAGGGATTCCATGGTGACATCCCCGGACTTTCCAGGCAGCCAAAGAGCCAGGACCTCACAGACACTCGCAAGGCTTCAACGGCCTTATGCCCGCAATCCCCACAAGGCCAAAGAGCAGGGATGTCAAAGACACTCACAGGGCCTCCATGGGGACATCGCAGGAGTCCCCAGGCTGCCAAAGAGACAGCATGTCACAGTTACCCAAAGGGGCCCCAAGCGGACATCCCCGCCTTACCCTGTCTTCCAAAGAGCAGGGATGTCACAGACAGTCACAGCTGCTCCATCGGGTCATGCCAGCAGTGCCCAGGCTGCCAAAGAGCCGGCATGTCACTGACACTCACAGGGGATCCATGCAGACATGCCAGCTATGCCCAGACTCCTCAACCGCTGGGATGTCACAGACATTCACAGGGGCTGCAGAGTGACATCCCATCAAGTCAGCAGGCTCTCAAACAGCCACGATGTCCACGGACACTCACAGGGCTCATCGGGATTCCCTGCTTCCCCAGTCACCCAAAGAGGCGGATGTCACAACATTCACAGCTGATCAAATGGCGACATCCCAGGAGACCCCGGGCTTCCAAGCAACTGGCGATATCACGACACTCACAACAGTTCCATGGCGGACTTCCAGGAGAACCAAGGGTGACAAAGAGCCAGCAATGTCACAGCTCTCAACACACGTTCCATGGGGACATCCGGATCCCCAGAGTGCTAAACACAGAATGTCACACACACTCACAGGGGATCCATGCACACATCCCACGTATCCCCAGGCTCCCTAAGAGACGGGAAGTCGCAGACATTCACAGGGGCTCCAGACTGCCATCCCAGAGCCCCCAGAGCACCAAAGAGCAAGGATGTAACACACACTAGCAGGAGCTCCATGCAGACACCCATGAATCCACAGACTGCCAAAGAGCCGGCATGTCACACACACTCACAGGTGCTCAAGAGTGACATAACAGGAGTGCCCAGGCTCCCAAAGAGCCATGATGTCACAGACACTCTCAGCGGCTCCATGGTGAAATCCCAGGAGTCCCCAAGCTTCCAAAAACCTGCCATGCCACAGAAACTCACATGGGCTCCATAGCCACATCCCATGTGATCCCTGCCTGCCTAAGACCCCAGATGTCACAGACTTTCACGCGGCTTCCATGCTGATACCCCAGCAGTCCCCAGATTTCCAAGGAGCTAAGATGTCACAGAAATTCCAAGGGATTCCATGGTGACATCCCCGGACTTCCCAGGCAGCCAAAGAGCCAGGACCTCACAGACATTACAAGGCTTCAACGGCTTTATGCCCGCAATCCCCACAAGGCCAAAGAGGAGGGATGTCAAAGACACTCACAGGGCCTCCATGGGGACATCGCAGGAGTCCCCAGGCTGCCCAAGAGACAGCATGGCACAGTTACCCAAAGGGGCCCCATGCGGACATCCCTGCCTTACCCTGTCTTCCAAAGAGCAGGGATGTCACAGACACTCACAGCTGCTCCATCGGGTCATGCCAGCAGTGCCCAGGCTGCCAAAGAGCCGGCATGTCACCGACACTCAAAGGGGATCCATGCAGACATGCCAGCTATGCCCAGATTCCTCAACAGCTGGGATGTCACAGACATTCACAGGGGCTGCAGAGTGACATCCCAGGAGCCCCCAGAGTGCCAAAGAGCCAGGATGTCACAGACAATGCCAGCAGCTCCAGGGAGACATCCCTCGAATCCACAGGCTACCAAAGCACCGGCATGTCACAGACACTCACAGGGGCTCCAGACTGACATCCCACAAGTCCACAGGCTCTCAAACAGCCACAATGTCACAGACACTCACAGGGGCTGCAGAGTGACATCCCACGAGTCCACAGGCTCTCAAACAGCCACGAAGTCACAGACACTCACAGGGGCTCCATCGGAACTTCCCTGCTGTCCCCAGTCACCCAAAGGGTTTCGATGTCACAAACATTCACAGCTGATCAATGGCGACATCCCAGGAGACCCGGGGCTTCCAAGCAACTGGGATATCACAGACACTCACAACAGTTCCATGGCGACTTCCCAGGAGACCCAAGGCTGACAAAGAGCACGCATGTCACAGACACTCACACGGGTTCCATGGGGACATCCCGGGAATTCCCAGAGTGCCAAACACCAGAGATGCCACACACACTCACAGGGGCTCCATGCACACATCCCAGGGATCCCCAAGCTGCCAAACCTCGGCCATGTCCCTGACACTCACAGGGGCTCCACACAGAAATGCCAGGATTTCCAAAGCTGCCAAAGATCCGGCATGTCACACACACTCACAGGGGATCCATGTACACATCCCACGTACCCCCAGGCTCCCCAAGAGACGGTGTAGTGTTTTCAGTTCCCCTATTCAGGTTTGTGGCTAAATGTTAGCACACTTACTTAAATTTACTTGATTGCTTGTTGTGAGATGAGGATTAGGAGTAGGCAAAGCAGGTTCAAACTTTATAAAGTACAAAGAAGTTTTATTAATATAACTAAGACAAAGGGAAAAGGAAAAAAAAACCTAAGAAAAACCAGAACAAACTCTTCAGACCACCCCTCCTTCCCCCACCTCTCCATTTCATTCTCCCTGACAACATACAAAGGACAACACTTCGACTTCCAGTCAGTTTACCACCTCAGAAACAGCTATTGTTCTAGTTCATTTAGGGAGAGAAGTTTCTTTTGCTTACACCATGGATTTTCTGTAAGAAAAATACAGTTTTTATGGGTCTTCTGCTTCACCATCAGCCGCCACCCGGAGCAAAGTCCAGCTTAATGGTGGATCTCTCCCACACCAGTAGCCTTCCCACAGCCACTAGGGTGGGTTATGAACAGTCCACAGGGTACCTGTTTTAAGGATGCACAGTTCAATTGCAGCAACAAAGAAAATCCCTTCTTCTGTGCCGAGCAACACAGGTTCTCCTGACAACTCTGGTTCTCTAGCACTCTACCCGGGACCAGGGCTCTGGGTCACAGCCTCTCCTCTCTCTTGATTCTAGTTTCTCATCAGGCTGTACTTTTTCAACACTTTCTTGTCTGTACTTAGGTATTTCAGTTCATTGGCTGCAATAAGAACCTCACATCCCCCTTTGGACTTTATCTTCATATATTACAGAGAATTTATTAGCTCAGTCCCCAACCATGGTTCTCCAAAAGAGTTTTCAGCTTCACTCTTGAAGCAACTTCCCATGCACCTCATTGTCAGTATCAGTTCTGCTTTCCTCACTGACTGTAAAGTCTCTGCGCTGTACTATGTCGATGTCCTCACTCGTCCCTCTCTCTGCGAGGAAGGATGAGTGTCTGTGAGTTTAGTCCAGGCATGGAGAGAGTTAATCTCTGTCTCTCTCTCCCCGGCAGTGTGAGGATCAGGTGCTCTTTGCCGGGCTGTTTGAACAGGCCCGAGCTGAATGGAGTCCTGGCGCGGAGCAGGGGCCTGGCTCTCTCTCTCTCTCTCGTGTAGCTGGCACACTGGCTGAGCTGTATCTGCTGAGGATTCCAGCCGTTCCTCCCCCATGCCCGGCTGCAGCGGCACGGCCGCTCCAAACTTCCCTTCCCCCCCCCTCCTTTTAGGAGGAAGTGGGGGGGGGGTGGGGGGGGTGGGGGCGCGTCTGGGGCCTTACCAGCGAGAGAAGCAGGAGCTGCTCCTCTCTACACAGCAGCAGCAGGTCCAAAGAAAAAGAGCTTCAGAGAGTCTCTGCTTATATATGGTTTTTTTCCTCGAAGGCGGATCAACATTTTAATTGGCTTACCTACCTATCAATCCTTAAAACTACCTGATTATTGGCTCTCTCTCGCAGGAAGGAAGTTGTATTCCTTCCTGCAGCACAGATCACTTCCTAGATTTTGACCCCTCTGGCCTAACCCAGGACAGACGGGAAGTCACAGACATTCACAGGGGCTCGACACTGCCATCCCAGGAGCCCCCAGAGTGACAAAGAGCCAGGATGCAACACACACTAGCAGGAGCTCCATGCAGACACCCCATGAATCCACAGACTGCCAAAGAGCCGGCATGTCACACACACTCACAGGTGCTCAAGAGTGACATCCCAGGAGTGTCCAGGCTCCAAAAGAGCCACGATGTCACAGACACTCACAGCGGCTCCATGGTGAAATCCCAGGAGTCCCCAAGCTTCCAAAAACCTGCCATGCCACAGAAACTCACATGGGCTCCATAGCCACAGCCCATGTAATCCCTGCCTGCCTAAGAACCCAGATGTCACAGACTTTCACGTGGCTTCCATGCTGATACCCCAGCAGTCCCCAGATTTCCAAGGAGCTAAGATGTCACAGAAATTCCAAGGGATTCCATGGTGACATCCCTGGACTTTCCAGGCAGCCAAAGAGCCAGGACCTCACAGACACTCGCAAGGCTTCAACGGCCTTATGCCCACAATCCCCACAAGGCCAAAGAGCACGGATGTCAAAGACACTCACAGGGCCTCCATGGGGACATCGCAGGAGTCCCCAGGCTGCCAAAGAGACAGCATGTCACAGTAACCCAAAGGGGCCCCATGCGGACATCCCTGCCTTACCCTGTCTTCCAAAGAGCAGGGATGTCACAGACACTCACAGGGGCTCCATCGGGTCATGCCAGCAGTGCCCAGGCTGCCAAAGCGCCGGCATGTCACTGACACTCAAAGGGGATCCATGCAGACATGCCAGCTATGCCCAGACTCCTCAACAGCTGGGATGTCACAGACATTCACAGGGGCTGCAGAGTGACATCCCAGGAGCCCCCAGAGTGCCAAAGAGCCAGGATGTCACAGACAATGCCAGCAGCTCCAGGGAGACATCCCTCGAATCCACAGGCTGCAAAAGCACCGGCATGTCACAGACACTCACAGGGGCTCCAGACTGACATCCCACAAGTCCACAGGCTCTCAAACAGCCACGATGTCACAGACACTCACAGGGGCTCCATCGGGACTTCCCTGCTGTCCCCAGTCACCCAAAGAGCCGGGATGTCACAAACATTCACAGCTGATCAATGGCGACATCCCAGGAGACCCCGAGCTTCCAAGCAACTGGGATATCACAGACACTCACAACAGTTCCATGGCGACTTCCCAGGAGACCCAAGGCTGACAGAGCCAGCATGTCACAGACACTCACATGGGTTCCATGGGGACATCCCGGGAATCCCCAGAGTGCCAAACACCAGAGATGCCACACACACTTACAGGGGCTCCATGCACACATCCCAGGGGTCCCCAAGCTTCCAAAGACCTTGGTCATGTCACGGACACTCACAGGGGCTCCATGCACACATCCCACGTATCCCCAGGCTCCCCAAGAGACGGGAAGTCACAGACATTCACAGGGTCTCCAGACTGCCATCCCAGGAGCCCCCAGAGCACCAAAGAGCCAGGATGCAACACACACTAGCAGGAGCTCCATGCAGACACCCCATGAATCCACAGACTGCCAAAGAGGCGGCATGTCACACACACTCACAGGTGCTCAAGAGTGACATCCCAGGAGTGCCCAGGCTCCCAAAGAGCCATGATGTCACAGACACTCACAGCAGCTCCATGGTGAAATCCCAGGAGTCCCCAAGCTGCCAAAAACCTGCCATGCCACAGAAACTCACATGGGCTCCATAGCCACAGCCCATGTGATCCCTGCCTGCCTAAGAGCCCAGATGTCACAGACTTTCATGAGGCTTCCATGCTGATATCCCAGCAGTCCCAGATTTCCAAGGAGCTAAGATGTCACAGAAATTCCAAGGGATTCCATGGTGACATCCCCGGACTTTGCAGGCAGCCAAAGAGCCAGCACCTCACAGACACTCGCAAGGCTTCAACGGCCTTATGCCCGCAATCCCCACAAGGCCAAAGAGCAGGGATGCCAAAGACACTCACAGGGCCTCCATGGGGACATCGCAGGAGTCCCAGGCTGCCAAAGAGACAGCATGTCACAGTTACCCAAAGGGGCCCCATGCGCACATCCCTGCCTTACCCTGTCTTCCAAAGAGCAGGGATGTCACAGACACTCACAGCTGCTCCATCAGGTCATGCCAGCAGTTCCCAGGCTGCCAAAGAGCCGGCATGTCACCGACACTCACAGGGGATCCATGCAGACATGCCAGCTATGCCCAGATTCCTCAACAGCGGGGATGTCACAGACATTCACAGGGGCTACAGAGTGACATCCCAGGAGCCCCCAGAGTGCCAAAGAGCCAGGATGTCACAGACACTGCCAGGGCTTCACGCGGGACTTCCCTGCTGTCCCCAGTCACCCAAAGAGGCGGGATGTCACAAACATTCACAGCTGATCAATGGCGACATCCCAGGAGACCCCGGGCTTCCAAGCAACTGGGATATCACAGACACTCACAACAGTTCCATGGTGACTTCCCAGGAGACCCGAGGCTGACAAAGAGCCAGCATGTCACAGACACTCACACGCGTTCCATGGGGACATCCAGGGAATCCCCAGAGTGCCAAACACCAGAGATGCCACACACACTCACAGGGGATCCATGCACACATCCCAGGTGTCCCCAAGCTGCCAAAGAGCCGGCATGTCACACACACTCACAGGGGATCCATGCACACATCCCACGTATCCCCTGGCTCCCCAAGTGACGGTGTAGTGGTTTCAGTTCCCCTATTCAGGTTTGTGGCTAAATGTTAGCACACTTACTTAAATTTACTTGATTGCTTGTTGTGAGATGAGGAGTAGGAGTAGGCAAAGCAGGTTCAAACTTTATAAAGTACAAAGAAGTTTTATTAATATAACTAAGACAAAGGGAAAAGGAAAAAAAACCCTAAGAAAAACCAGAACAAACTCTTCAGACCACCCCTCCTTCCCCCACCTCTCCATTTCATTCTCCCTGACAACATACAAAGGACAACACTTCGACTTCCAGTCAGTTTACCACCTCAGAAACAGCTCTTGTTCTAGTTCATTTAGGGAGAGAAGTTTCTTTTGCTTACACCATGGATTTTCTGTAAGAAAAATAAAGTTTTTATGGGTCTTCTGCTTCACCATCAGCCGCCACCCGGAGCAAAGTCCAGCTTAATGGTGGATCTCTCCCACACCAGTAGCCTTCCCACAGCCACTATGGTGGGTTATGAACAGTCCACAGGGTACCTGTTGTAAGGATGCACAGTTCAATTGCAGCAACAAAGAAAATCCCTTCTTCTGTGCCGAGCAACACAGGTTCTCCTGACAACTCAGGTTCTCTAGCACTCTACCCGGGACCAGGGCTCTGGGTCACAGCCTCTTCTCTCTCTTGATTCTAGTTTCTCATCAGGCTGTACTTTTTCAACACTTACTTGTCTGTACTTAGGTATTTCAGTTCATTGGCTGCAATAAGAACCTCACATCCCCCTTTGGACTATATCTTCATATATTACAGAGAGTTTATTAGCTCAGTCCCCAACCATGGTTCTCCAAAAGAGTTTTCAGCTTCACTCTTGAAGCAACTTCCCATGCACCCCCTTTTTAGTATCAGTTCTGCTTTCCTCACTGACTGTAAAGTCTCTGCGCTGCACTATGTAGATGTCCTCACTCGTTCCTCTCTCTGCGAGGAAGGATGAGTGTCTGTGAGTTTAGTCCAGGCATGGAGAGAGTTAATCTCTGTCTCTCTCTCTCCCCGGCAGTGTGAGGATCAGGTGCTCTTTGCCGGGCTGTTTGAACAGGCCCGAGCTGAATGGAGTCCTGGCGCGGAGCAGGGGCCTGGCTCTCTCTCTCTCTCGTGTAGCTGGCACACTGGCTGAGCTGTATCTGCTGAGGATTCCAGCCGTTCCTCCCCCATGCCCGGCTGCAGCGGCACGGCCGCTCCAAACTTCCCTTCCCCTCCCCTCCTTTTGGAAGGAAGGGAGGGTGGGGGGGGGGGGGCGTCTGGGGCCTTGCCAGCGAGAGAAGCAGGAGCTGCTCCTCTCTACACAGCAGCAGCAGGTCCAAAGAGGAAGAGCTTCAGAGAGTCTCTGCTTATATATGGTTTTTTCCTCGAAGGCAGATCAACTTTTTAATTGGTTTACCTACCTATCAATCCTTAAAACTACCTGATTATTGGCTCTCTCTCGCAGGAAGGAAGTTGTATTCCTTCCTGCAGCACAGATCTCTTCCAAGATTTTGACCCCTCTGGCCTAACCCAGGACAGACGGGAAGTCACAGACATTCACAGGGGCTCCAGACTGCCATCCCAGGAGCCCCCAGAGCACCAAAGAGCCAGGATGCAACACACACTAGCAGGAGCTCCATGCAGACACCCCATGAATCCACAGACTGCCAAAGAGCCGGCATGTCACACACACTCACAGGTGCTCATGAGTGACATCCCAGGAGTGCCCAGGCTCCCAAAGAGCCACGATGTCACAGACACTCACAGCGGCTCCATGGTGAAATCCCAGGAGTCCCCAAGCTTCCAAAAACCTGCCATGCCACAGAAACTCACATGGGCTCCATAGCCACAGCCCATGCGATCCCTGCCTGCCTAAGAGCCCAGATGTCACAGACTTTCATGCGGCTTCCATGCTGATACCCCAGCAGTCCCCAGATTTCCAAGGAGCTAAGATGTCACAGAAATTCCAAGGGATTCCATGGTGACATCCCCGGACTTTCTAGGCAGCCAAAGAGCCGGGGCCTCACAGACACTCGCAAGGCTTCAACGGCCTTATGCCCGCAATCCCCACAAGGCCAAAGAGCAGGGATGTCAAAGACACTCACAGGGCCTCCATGGGGAAATCGCAGGAGTCCCCAGGCTGCCAAAGAGACAGCATGTCACAGTTACCTAAAGGGGCCCCATGCGGACATCCCTGCCTTACCCTGTCTTCCAAAGAGCAGGGATGTCACAGACACTCACAGCTGCTCCATCGGGTCATGCCAGCAGTTCCCAGGCTGCCAAAGAGCCGGCATGTCACCGACACTCACAGGGGATCCATGCAGACATGCCATCTATGCCCAGACTCCTCAACAGCTGGGATGTCACAGACATTCACAGGGGCTGCAGAGTGACATCCAAGGAGCCCCCAGAGTGCCAAAGAGCCAGGATGTCACAGACAATGCCAGCAGCTCCGTGGAGACATCCCTCGAATCCACAGGCTGCCAAAGCCCCGGCATGTCACAGACACTCACAGGGGCTCCAGACTGACATCCCACAAGTCCACAGGCTCTCAAACAGCCACGATGTCACAGACACTCACAGGGGCTCCATCGGGACTTCCCTGCTGTCCCCAGTCACCCAAAGAGCCGGGATGTCACAAGCATTCACAGCTGATCAATGGCTACATCCCAGGAGACCCCGGGCTTCCAAGCAACTTGGATATCACAGACACTCACAACAGTTCCATGGCGACTTCCCAGGAGACCCAAGGCTGACAAAGAGCCAGCATGTCACAGACACTCACACGCGTTCCATGGGGACATCCCGGGAATCCCCAGAGTGCCAAACACCAGAGATACCACACACACTCACAGGGGCTCCATGCACACATCCCAGGGATCCCCAAGCTGCCAAAGAGCTGGCATGTCACACACACTCACAGGGCATCCATGCACACATCCCACCTATCCCCAGGCTCCCCAAGAGATGGGAAGTCACAGACATTCACAGGGGCTCCAGACTGCCATCCCAGGAGCCCCCAGAGCACCAAAGAGCCGGGATGCAACACACACTAGCAGGAGCTCCATGCAGAAACCCCATGAATCCACAGACTGCCAAGGAGCCGGCATGTCACACACACTCACAGGTGCTCAAGAGTGACATCCCAGGAGTGTCCAGGCTCCCAAAGAGCCACGATGTCACAGACACTCACAGCGGCTCCATGGGGAAATCCCAGGAGTCCCCAAGCTTCCAAAAACCTGCCATGCCACAGAAACTCACATGGGCTCCATAGCCACAGCCCATGTGATCCCTGCCTGACTAAGAGCCCAGGTGTCACAGACTTTCATGCGGCTTCCATGCTGATACCCCAGCAGTCCCCAGATTTCCAAGGAGCTAAGATGTCACAGAAATTCCAAGGGATTCCATGGTGACATCCCTGGACTTTCCAGGCAGCCAAAGAGCCAGGACCTCACAGACGCTCGCAAGGCTTCCACGGCCTTATGCCCGCAATCCCCACAAGGCCAAAGAGCAGGGATGTCAAAGACACTCACAGGGCCTCCATGGGGACATCGCAGGAGTCCCCAGGCTGCCAAAGAGACAGCATGGCACAGTTACCCAAAGGGGCCCCATGCAGACATCCCTGCCTTACCCTGTCTTCCAAAGAGCAGGGATGTCACAGACACTCACAGCTGCTCCATGGGGTCATGCCAGCAGTGCCCAGGCTGCCAAAGAGCCGGCATGTCAGCGACACTCACAGGGGATCCATGCAGACATGCCAGCTATGCCCAGACTCCTCAACAGCTGGGATGTCACAGACATTCACAGGGGCTGCAGAGTGACATCCAAGGAGCCCCCAGAGTGCCAAAGAGCCAGGATGTCACACACAATGCCAGCAGCTCCATGGAGACATCCCTCGAATCCACAGGCTGCCAAAGCCCCGGCATGTCACAGACACTCACAGGGGCTCCAGACTGACATCCCACCAGTCCACAGGCTCTCAAACAGCCACGATGTCACAGACACTCACAGGGGCTCCATCGGGACTTCCCTGCTGTCCCCAGTCACCCAAAGAGCCGGGATGTCACAAACATTCACAGCTGATCAATGGCGACATCCCAGGGGACCCCGGGCTTCCAAGCAACTGGGATATCACAGACACTCACAACAGTTCCATGGCGACTTCCCAGGAGACCCGAGGCTGACAAAGAGCCAGCATGTCACAGACACTCACACGGGTTCCATGGGGACATCCCGGGAATACCCAGAGTGCCAAAAACAAGAGATGCCACACACACTCATAGGGGCTCCATGCACACATCCCAGGTGTCCCCAAGCTGCCAAAGAGCTGGCATGACACACACACTCACAGGGGATCCATGCACACATCCCACCTATCCCCAGGCTCCCCAAGAGACGGGAAGTCACAGACATTCACAGGGGCTCCAGACTGCCATTCCAGGAGCCCCCAGAGCACCAAAGAGCCAGGATGCAACACACACTAGCAGGAGCTCCATGCAGACACCCCATGAATCCACAGACTGCCAAAGAGCTGGCATGTCACACACACTCACAGGTGCTCAAGAGTGACATCCCAGGAGTGTCCAGGCTCCCAAAGAGCTGCGATGTCACAGACACTCACAGCGGCTCCATGGTGAAATCCCAGGAGTCCTCAAGCTTCCAAAAACCTGCCATGCCACAGAAACTCACATGGGCTCCATAGCCACAGCCATGTGATCCTACTACCTAAGAACCCAGATGTCACGGAACTTCCATAGCGGCTTCCATTTTGATACTTAGCAGTTGAATTTCCAAGGAGCTAAGATGTCACAGAAATTCAAGGGATTCCCATGGTGACATCCCGGACTTCAGGCAGCCAAGAGCCAGGACCTCACAGACACCATAGGAGCTAGCAGCGGCCTTATGCCACTTAATCCCCTGGGCCAAGAGCAGGGATGTCAAAGACACTCCACAGGGCCTCCATGGGGACATGGGAGTCCCAGGCTTATAAAGAGACAGCATGTCACAGTTACCTAAAGGGACCCCATGCGGACATCCCTGCCTTACCCTGTCTTCCAAAGAGCAGGGATGTCACAGACACTCACAGCTGCTCCATCGGGTCATGCCAGCAGTGCCCAGGCTGCCAAAGAGCCGGCATGTCACCAACACTCACAGGGGATCCATGCAGGCATGCCAGCTATGCCCAGACTCCTCAACAGCTGGGATGTCACAGACATTCACAGGGGCTGCAGAGTGACATCCCAGGAGCCCCCAGAGTGCCAAAGAGCCAGGATGTCACAGACAATGCCAGCAGCTCCATGGAGACATCCCTCAAATCCACAGGCTGCCAAAGCACCGGCATGTCACAGACACTCACAGGGGCTCCAGACTGACATCCCACAGTCACAGGCTCTCAAGCAGCCCGCGATGTCACAGACACTCACAGGGGCTCCATCCCGGGACTTCCCTGCTGTCCCCAGTCCACCCAAAGAGCGGGATGTCACAAACATTCACAACTGATCGTAAGCGACATCCCAGGGAGACCCAGACTTCAAGCAGCTGGGATATCACAGACCCACTCACAACAGCCAGTTCAAACTTAAGGGAGACCCAAGGCTATTAAAGAGCCAGCATGTCACGGGCAGCACTCACACGGGTTCCATGGGGACATCCAAGAATCCCAGAGTGCAAACACCAGAGATGCCACACACACTCCCACGGGAAACCATGCACACATCCCAGGGTCCCCAAGCTGCCAAAAGGCTGGCATGTCACACACACTCACAGGATCCCATGCACACATCCCACCACCTATCCCCAGGCTCCCAAGAGGCGGGGAAGTCAAAGACATTCACAGGGGCTCCAGACTGCCATCCCAGGAGCCCCAGAGTGACAAAGAGCATTGATGCAACACACACTAGCAGGAGCTCCATGCAGACACCCCATGAATCCACAGACTGCCAAAGAGCCGGCATGTCACACACACTCACAGGTGCTCAAGAGTGACATCCCAGGAGGGTCCAGGCTCCCAAAGAGCCACGATGTCACAGACACTCACAGCGGCTCCATGCTGAAATCCCAGGAGTCCCCAAGCTTCCAAAAACCTGCCATGCCACAGAAACTCACATGGGCTCCATAGCCACATCCCATGTGATCCCTGCCTGCCTAAGAGCCCAGATGTCACAGATTTCACGCGGCTTCCAGGCTGATACCCCAGCAGTCCCCAGATTTCCAAGGAGCTAAGATGTCACAGAAATTCCAAGGGATTCCATGGTGACATCCCCGGACTTTCCAGGCAGCCAAAGAGCCAGGACCTCACAGACACTCGCAAGGCTTCCACGGCCTTATGCCCGCAATCCCCACAAGGCCAAAGAGGAGGGATGTCAAAGACACTCACAGGGCCTCCATGGGGACATCGCAGGAGTCCCCAGGCCGCCACAGAGACAGCATGTCACAGTTACAGAAAGGGACCCTATGCGGACATCCCTGCCTTACCCTGTCTTCCAAAGAGCAGGGATGTCACAGACACTCACAGCTGCTCCATCGGGTCATGCCAGCAGTGCCCAGGCTGCCAAAGCACCGGCATGTCACTGACACTCAAAGGAGATCCATGCAGACATGCCATCTATGCCCAGACTCCTCAACAGCTGGGATGTCACAGACATTCACAGGGGCTGCAGAGTGACATCCCAGGAGCCCCCAGAGTGCCAAAGAGCCAGCAGGTCACAGACAATGCCAGCAGCTCCACGGAGACATCCCTCGAATCCACTGGCTGCCAAAGCACCGGCATGTCACAGACACTCACAGGGGCTCCAGACTGACATCCCACAAGTCCACAGGCTCTCAAACAGCCACGATGTCACAGACACTCACTGGGGGCTCCATGGGACTTCCCTGCTGTCCCCAGTCACCCAAGAGCGGGATGTCCTGGCTTGTTCACAGCTGATCAATGGCGACATCCCAGGAGGCCGGGCTTCAAGCAACTGGGATATCACGAAGACACTCACAACAGTTCCATGGCGACTTCAGAGACCCTAGGCTGACAAAGAGCCAGCATGTCACAGACACTCCTGCAGGTTCCATGGGGACATCCAAGAAGAATCCCCAGGTGCAAACACCAGAGATACCACACACACTCACAGGGGCTCCACAGAGAAATGCCAGGATTTCCAAAGCTGCCAAACAGCCGGCATGTCACACACACTCACAGGGGATCCATGCACACATCCCACGTATCCCCAGGCTCCCCAAGAGACGGAAAGTCACAGACATTCACAGGGGCTCCACACTGCCATCCCAGGAGCCCCCAGAGTGACAAAGAGCCAGGATGCAACACACACTAGCAGGAGCTCATGCAGACACCCCATGAATCCACAGACTGCCAAAGAGCCGGCATGTCACACACACTCACAGGTGCTCAAGAGTGACATCCCAGGAGTGTCCAGGCTCCCAAAGAGCCACGATGTCACAGACACTCACAGCGGCTCCATGGGGAAATCCCAGGAGTCCCCAAGCTTCCAAAAACCTGCCATGCCACAGAAACTCACATGGGCTCAATAGCCACAGCCCATGTGATCCCTGCCTGCCTAAGAACCCAGATGTCACAGACTTTCACGCGGCTTCCATGCTGATACCCCAGCAGTCCCCAGATTTCCAAGGAGCTAAGATGTCACAGAAATTCCAAGGGATTCTATGGTGACATCCCCGGACTTTCCAGGCAGCCAAAGAGCCAGGACCTCACAGACACTCGCAAGGCTTCAATGGCCTTATGCCCGCAATCCCCACAAGGCCAAAGAGCAGGGATGTCAAAGACACTCACAGGGCCTCCATGGGGACATCGCAGGAGTCCCCAGGCCGCCACAGAGACAGCATGTCACAGTTACCGAAAGGGACCCTATGCGGACATCCCTGCCTTACCCTGTCTTCCAAAGAGCAGGGATGTCACAGACACTCACAGCTGCTCCATCGGGTCATGCCAGCAGTGCCCAGGCTGCCAAAGCACCGGCATGTCACTGACACTCAAAGGGGATCCATGCAGACATGCCAGCTATGCCCAGACTCCTCAACAGCTGGGATGTCACAGACATTCACAGGGGCTGCAGAGTGACATCCCAGGAGCCCCCAGAGTGCCAAAGAGCCAGGATGTCACAGACAATGCCAGCAGCTCCATGGAGACATCCCTCGAATCCACTGGCTGCCAAAGCACCGGCATGTCACAGACACTCAGAGGGGCTCCAGACTGACATCCAATGAGTCCACAGGCTCTCAAACAGCCACGATGTCACGGACACTCACAGAGGCTCCATCGGGACTTCCCTGCTGTCCCCAGTCACCCAAAGAGCCGGGATGTCACAAACATTCACAGCTGATCAATGGCGACATCCCAGGAGACCCCGGGCTTCCAAGCAACTGGGATATCACAGACACTCAAAACAGTTCCATGGCGACTTCCCAGGAGACCCAAGGCTGACAAAGAGCCAGCATGTCACAGACACTCACACGCGTTCCATGGGGACATCCCGGGAATCCCCAGAGTGCCAGACACCAGAGATGCCACACACACTCACAGGGGCTCCATGGGGACATCCCAGGGGTCTCCAAGCTGCCAAACCTCGGCCATGTCACTGAAACTCACAGGGGATCCATGCACACATCCCAGGTGTCCCCAAGCTGCCAAAGAGCTGGCATGTCACACACACTCACAGGGGATCCATGCACACATCCCAGGTGTCCCCAGGCTCCCCAAGAGACGGGAAGTCACAGACATTCACAGGGGCTCCAGACTGCCATCCCAGGAGCCCCCAGAGCACCAAAGAGCCAGGATGCAACACACACTAGCAGGAGCTCCATGCAGAAACCCCATGAATCCACAGACTGCCAAAGAGCCGGCATGTCACACACACTCAGAGGTGCTCAAGAGTGACATTCCAGGAGTGCCCAGGCTCCCAAAGAGCCACGATGTCACAGACACTCACAGCAGCACCATGCAGACATCCAAGGTGTTCTCAGGCTCTCTAAGAGCCGCGATGTCACAGACACTCACAGCGGCTCCATGGTGAAATCCCAGGAGTCCCCAAGCTTCCAAAAACCTGCCATGCCACAGAAACTCACATGGGCTCCATAGCCACATCCCATGTGATCCCTGCCTGCCTAAGAGCCCAGATGTCACAGACTTTCACGCGGCTTCCATGCTGATACCCCAGCAGTTTCCAGATTTCCAAGGAGCTAAGACATCAAAGAAATTCCAAGGGATTCCATGGTGACATCCCCGGACTTTCCAGGCTGCCAAAGAGCCAGGACCTCACAGACACTCGCAAGGCTTCAACGGCCTTATGCCCGCAATCCCCACCAGGCCAAAGAGCACGGATGTCAAAGACACTCACAGGGCCTCCATGGGGACATCGCAGGAGTCCCCAGGCTGCCAAAGAGACAGCATGGCACAGTTACCCAAAGGGGCCCCATGCAGACATCCCTGCCTTACCCTGTCTTCCAAGAGCAGGGATGTCACAGACACTCCCAGGTGCTCCATCGGGTCATGCCAGCAGTGCCCAGGCTGCCAAAGAGCCGGCATGTCACCGACACTCACAGGGGATCCATGCAGACATGCCAGCTATGCCCAGACTCCTCAACAGCTGGGATGTCACAGACATTCACAGGGGCTGCAGAGTGACATCCCAGGAGCCCCCAGAGTGCCAAAGAGCCAGGATGTCACAGACAATGCCAGCAGCTCCACGGAGACATCCCTCGAATCCACAGGCTGCCAAAGCACCGGCATGTCACAGACACTCACAGGGGCTCCAGACTGACATCCCACAAGTCCACAGGCTCTCAAACAGCCACGATGTCACAGACACTCACAGGGGCTCCATCGGGACTTCCCTGCTGTCCCCAGTCACCCAAAGAGCCGGGATGTCACAAACATTCACAGCTGATCAATGGCGACATCCCAGGAGACCCGGGCTTCCAAGCAACTGGGATATCACAGACACTCACAACAGTTCCATGGCGACTTCCCAGGAGACCCGAGGCTGACAAAGAGCCAGCATGTCACAGACACTCACACGCGTTCCATGGGGACATCCCGGGAATCCCCAGAGTGCCAAACACCAGAGATGCCACACACACTCACAGGGGCTCCATGCACACATCCCAGGGATCCCCAAGCTGCCAAACCTCGGCCATGTCCCTGACAATCACAGGGGCTCCACACAGAAATTGCCAGGATTTCCAAAGCTGCCAAAGAGCCGGCATGTCACACACACTCACAGGGGATCCATGCACACATCCCACGTATCCCCAGGCTCCCCAAGTGACGGTGTAGTGGTTTCAGTTCCCCTATTCAGGTTTGTGGCTAAATGTTAGCACACTTACTTAAATTTACTTGATTGCTTGTTGTGAGATGAGGATTAGGAGTAGGCAAAGCAGGTTCAAACTTTATAAAGTACAAAGAAGTTTTATTAATATAACTAAGACAAAGGGAAAAGGAAAAAGAAACCTAAGAAAAACCAGAAAAAACTCTTCAGACCACCCCTCCTTCCCCCACCTCTCCATTTCATTCTCCCTGACAACATACAAAGGACAACACTTCGACTTCCAGTCAGTTTACCACCTCAGAAACAGCTCTTGTTCTAGTTCATTTAGGGAGAGAAGTTTCTTTTGCTTACACCATGGATTTTCTGTAAGAAAAATACAGTTTTTATGGGTCTTCTGCTTCACCATCAGCCGCCACCCGGAGCAAAGTCCAGCTTAATGGTGGATCTCTCCCACACCAGTAGCCTTCCCACAGCCACTATGGTGGGTTATGAACAGTCCACAGGGTACCTGTTTTAAGGATGCACAGTTCAATTGCAGCAACAAAGAAAATCCCTTCTTCTGTGCTGAGCAACACAGGTTCTCCTGACAACTCAGGTTCTCTAGCATTCTCCCCGGGACCAGGGCTCTGGGTCACAGCCTCTCCTCTTTCTTGGTTCTAGTTTTTCATCAGGCTGTACTTTTTCAACACTTACTTGTCTGTACTTAGGTATTTCAGTTCATTGGCTGCAATAAGAACCTCACATCCCCCTTTGGACTTTATCTTCATATATTACAGAGAGTTTATTAGCTCAGTCCCCAACCATGGTTCTCCAAAAGAGTTTTCAGCTTCACTCTTGAAGCAACTTCCCATGCACCTCATTGTAAGTATCAGTTCTGCTTTCCTCACTGACTGTAAAGTCTCTGCGCTGTACTATGTTGATGTCCTCACTCGCTCCTCTCTCTGCGAGGAAGGATGGGTGTCTGTGAGTTTAGTCCAGGCATGGAGAGAGTTAATCTCTGTCTCTCTCTCCCCGGCAGTGTGAGGATCACGTGCTCTTTGCCGGGCTGCTTGAACAGGCCGGAGCTGGATGGAGTCCTGGCCCGGAGCAGGGGCCTGGCTCTCTCTCTCTCTCGTGTAGCTGGCACACTGGCTGAGCTGTATCTGCTGAGGATTCCAGCCGTTCCTCCCCCATGCCCGGCTGCAGCAGCACAGCCGCTCCAAACTTCCCTTCCCCTCCCCTCCTTTGGAAGGAAGGGGGGGGGGTCTGGGGCCTTACCAGCGAGAGAAGCAGGAGCTGCTCCTCTCTACACAGCAGCAGCAGGTCCAAAGAGGAAGAGCTTCAGAGAGTCTCTGCTTATATATGGTTTTTTCCTCGAAGGCGGATCAACTTTTTAATTGGTTTACCTACCTATCAATCCTGAAACCTACCTGATTATTGGCTCTCTCTCGCAGGAAGGAAGTTGTATTCCTTCCTGCAGCACAGACCTCTTCCTAGATTTTGACCCCTCTGGCCTAACCCAGGACAGACGGGAATTCACAGACATTCACAGGGGCTCCAGACTGCCGTCCCAGGAGCCCCCAGAGTGACAAAGAGCCAGGATGCAACCCACATTAGCAGGAGCTCCATGCAGACACCCCATGAATCCACAGACTGCCAAAGAGCCGGCATGTCACACACACTCACAGGTGCTCAAGAGTGACATCCCAGGAGTGCCCAGGCTCCCAAAGAGCCACGATGTCACAGACACTCACAGCGGCTCCATGCAGACATCCAAGGTGTTCTCAGGCTCTCTAAGAGCCACGATGTCACAGACACTCACAGTGGCTCCATGGTGAAATTCCAGGAGTCCCCAAGCTTCCAAAAACCTGCCATGCCACAGAAACTCACATGGGCTCCATAGCCACATCCCATGTGATCCCTGCCTGCCTAAGAGCCCAGATGTCACAGACTTTCACGTGGCTTCCATGCTGATATCCCAGCAGTCCCCAGATTTCCAAGGAGCTAAGATGTCACAGAAATTCCAAGGGATTCCATGGTGACATCCCCCGACTTTCCAGGCAGCCAAAGAGCCAGGACCTCACAGACGCTTGCAAGGCTTCAACGGCCTTATGCCCGCAATCCCCACAAGGCCAAAGAGCAGGGATGTCAAAGACACTCACAGGGCCTCCATGGGGACATCGCAGGAGTCCCCAGGCTGCCAAAGAGACAGCATGTCACAGTTTCCCAAAGGGGCCCCATGCGGACATCCCTGCCTTACCCTGTCTTCCAAAGAGCAGGGATGTCACAGACACTCACAGCTGCTCCATGGGGTCATGCCAGCAGGGCCCAGGCTGCCAAAGAGCCGGCATGTCACCGACACTCACAGGGGATCCATGCAGACATGCCAGCTATGCCCAGACTCCTCAACAGCTGGGATGTCACAGACATTCACAGGGGCCGCAGAGTGACATCCCAGGAGCCCCCAGAGCGCCAAAGAGCCAGGATGTCACAGACAATGCCAGCAGCTCCATGGAGACATCCCTCGAATCCACTGGCTGCCAAAGCTTCGGCAGGTCACAGACACTCACAGGGGCTCCAGACTGACATCCCACAAGTCCACAGGCTCTCAAACAGCCACAATGTCACAGACACTCACAGGGCCTCCATCAGGACTTCCCTGCTGTCCCCAGGCACCCAAAGAGCCGGGATGTCACAAACATTCACAGCTGATCAATGGCGACATCCCAGGAGACCCCGGGCTTCCAAGCTACTGGGATATCACAGACACTCACAACAGTTCCATGGTGACTTCCCAGGAGACCCGAGGCTGACAAAGAGCCAGCATGTCACAGACACTCACACGCGTTCCATGGGGACATCCCGGGACTCCCCAGAGTGCCAAACACCAGAGATGCCACACACACTCACAGGGGCTCCATGCACACATCCCAGGGGTCCCCAAGCTGCCACAGAGCTGGCATGTCACACACACTCACAGGGCATCCATGCACACATCCCACGTATCCCCAGGCTCCCCAAGAGATGGGAAGTCACAGATATTCACAGGGGCTCCAGACTGCCATCCCAGGAGCCCTCAGAGTGACAAAGAGCCAGGTTGCAACACACACTAGCAGGAGCTCCATGCAGACACCCCATGAATCCACAGACTGCCAAAGAGGCGGCATGTCACACACACTCACAGGTGCTCAAGAGTGACATCCCAGGAGTGCCCAGGCTCCCAAAGAGCCATGATGTCACAGACACTCACAGCAGCTCCATGGTGAAATCCCAGGAGTCCCCAAGCTTCCAAAAACCTGCCATGCCACAGAAACTAACATGGGCTCCATAGCCACAGCCCATGTGATCCCTGCCTGCCTAAGAGCCCAGATGTCACAGACTTTCATGCGGCTTCCATGCTGATACCCCAGCAGTCCCCAGATTTCCAAGGAGCTAAGATGTCACAGAAATTCCAAGGGATTCCATGGTGACATCCCCGGACTTCCCAGGCAGCCAAAGAGCCAGGACCTCACAGACACTCGCAAGGCTTCAACGGCCTTATGCCCTCAATCCCCACAATGCCAAAGAGCAGGGATGTCAAAGACACTCACAGGGCCTCCATGGGGACATCGCAGGAGTCCCCAGGCTGCCAAAGAGACAGCATGTCACAGTTACCGAAGCGGCCCCATGCGGACATCCCTGCCTTACCCTGTCTTCCAAAAAGCAGGGATGTCACAGACACTCACAGCTGCTCCATCGGGTCATGCCAGCAGTGCCCAGGTTGCCAAAGAGCCGGCATGTCACCGACACTCACAGGGGATCCATGCAGACATGCCAGCTATGCCCAGACTCCTCAACAGCTGGGATGTCACAGACATTCACAGGAGCTGCAGAGTGACATCCCAGGAGCCCCCAGAGCGCCAAAGAGCCAGGATGTCACAGACAATGCCAGCAGCTCCACGGAGACATCCCTCGAATCCACTGGCTGCCAAAGCACCGGCATGTCACAGACACTCACAGGGGCTCCAGACTGACATCCCACGAGTCCACAGGCTCTCAAACAGCCACGATGTCACGGACACTCACAGGGGCTCCATCGGGACGTCCCTGCTGTCCCCAGTCACCCAAAGTGCCGGGATGTCACAAACATTCACAGCTGATCAATGGCTACATCCCAGGAGACCCCGGGCTTCCAAGCAACTGGGATATCACAGACACTCACAACAGTTCCATGGCCACTTCCCAGGAGACCCAAGGCTGACAAAGAGCCAGCATGTCACAGACACTCACACTGGTTCCATGGGGACATCCCGGGAATCCCCAGAGTGCCAAACACCAGAGATGCCACACACACTCACAGGGGCTCCATGGGGACATCCCAGGGGTCCCCAAGCTGCCAAACCTCGGCCATGTCACACACACTCACAGGGCATCCATGCACACATCCCACCTATCCCCAGGCTCCCCAAGAGACGGGAAGTCGCAGACATTCACAGGGGCTCTAGACTGCCATCCCAGGAGGCCCCAGAGTGACAAAGAGCCAGGATGCAACACACACTAGCAGGAGCTCCATGCAGACACCCCATGAATCCACAGACCGCCAAAGAGCCGGCATGTCACACACACTCACAGGTGCTCAAGAGTGACATCCCAGGAGTGTCCAGGCTCCCAAACAGCCACGATGTTACAGACACTCACAGCGGCTCCATGGTGAAATCCCAGGAGTCCCCAAGCTTCCAAAAACCTGCCATGCCACAGAAACTCACATGGGCTCCATAGCCACAGCCCATGGGATCCCTGCCTGCCTAAGAGCCCAGATGTCACAGACTTTCACGCTGCTTCCATGCTGATACCCCAGCAGTCCCCAGATTTCCAAGGAGCTAAGACATCAAAGAAATTCCAAGGGATTCCATGGTGACATCCCCGGACTTTCCAGGCTGCCAAAGAGCCAGGACCTCACAGACACTCGCAAGGCTTCAACGGCCTTATGCCCGCAATCCCCACAAGGCCAAAGAGCACGGATGTCAAAGACACTCACAGGGCCTCCATGGGGACATCGCAGGAGTCCCCAGGCTGCCAAAGAGACAGCATGTCACAGTTACCGAAGCGACCCCATGCGGACATCCCTGCCTTACCCTGTCTTCCAGAGAGCAGGGATGTCACAGACACTCACAGCTGCTCCATGGGGTCATGCCAGCAGTGCCCAGGCTGCCAAAGAGCCGGCATGTCACCGACACTCACAGGGGATCCATGCAGACATGCCAGCTATGCACAGACTCCTCAACAGCTGGGATGTCACAGACATTCACAGGGGCTGCAGAGTGACATCCCAGGAGCCCCCAGAGCGCCAAAGAGCCAGGATGTCACAGACAATGCCAGCAGCTCCACGGAGACATCCCTCGAATCCACAGGCTGCCAAAGCCCCGGCATGTCACAGACACTCAGAGGGGCTCCAGACTGACATCCCATGAGTCCACAGGCTCTCAAACAGCCATGATGTCACAGACACTCACAGGGGCTCCATCGGGACTTCCCTGCTGTCCCCAGGCACCCAAAGAGCCGGGATGTCACAAACATTCACAGCTGATCAATGGCGACATCCCAGGAGACCCCGGGCTTCCAAGCAACTGGGATATCACAGACACTCACAACAGTTCCATGGTGCCTTCCCAGGAGACCCGAGGCTGAAAAGAGCCAGCATGTCACAGACACTCACACGGGTTCCATGGGGACATCCCGGGAATCCCCAGAGTGCCAAACACCAGAGATGCCACACACACTCACAGGGGCTCCATGGGGACATCCCAGGGGTCCCCAAGCTGCCAAACCTCGGCCATGTCCCTGACACTCACAGGGGCTCCACACAGAAATGCCAGGATTTCCAAAGCTGCCAAAGAGCCGGCATGTCACACACACTCACAGGGGATCCATGTACACATCCCACGTATCGCCAGGCTCCCCAAGAGACGGTGTAGTGGTTTCAGTTCCCCTATTCAGGTTTGTGGCTAAATGTTAGCACACTTACTTAAATTTACCTGATTGCTTGTTGTGAGATGAGGATTAGGAGTAGGCAAAGCAGGTTCAAACTTTATAAAGTACAAAGAAGTTTTATTAATATAACTAAGACAAAGGGAAAAGGAAAAAGAAAACTAAGAAAAACCAGAACAAACTCTTCAGACCACCCCTCCTTCCCCCACCTCTCCATTTCATTCTCCCTGACAACATACAAAGGACAACACTTCGACTTCCAGTCAGTTTACCACCTCAGAAACAGCTCTTGTTCTAGTTCATTTAGGGAGAGAAGTTTCTTTTGCTTACACCATGGATTTTCTGTAAGAAAAATACAGTTTTTATGGGTCTTCTGCTTCACCATCAGCCGCCACCCGGAGCAAAGTCCAGCTTAATGGTGGATCTCTCCCACACCAGTAGCCTTCCCACAGCCACTATGGTGGGTTATGAACAGTCCACAGGGTACCTGTTTTAAGGATGCACAGTTCAATTGCAGCAACAAAGAAAATCCCTTCTTCTGTGCCGAGCAACACAGGTTCTCCTGACAACTCAGTTTCTCTAGCACTCTACCCGGGACCAGGGCTCTGGGTCACAGCCTCTCCTCTCTCTTGATTCTAGTTTCTCATCAGGCTGTACTTTTTCAACACTTACTTGTCTGTACTTAGGTATTTCAGTTCATTGGCTGCAATAAGAACCTCACATCCCCCTTTGGACTATATCTTCATATATTACAGAGAATTTATTAGCTGAGTCCCCAACCATGGTTCTCCAAAAGAGTTTTCAGCTTCACTCTTGAAGCACTTCCCATGCACCTCTTTGTAAGTATCAGTTCTGCTTTCCTCACTGACTGTAAAGTCTCTGTGCTGCACTATGTTGATGTCCTCACTCGTTCCTCTCTCTGCGAGGAAGGATGGGTGTCTGTGAGTTTAGTCCAGGCATGGAGAGAGTTAATCTCTGTCTCTCTCTCCCCGGCAGTGTGAGGATCATGTGCTCTTTGCCGGGCTGTTTGAACAGGTCCGAGCTGGATGGAGTCCGGCCCGGTCCTTGCCTGGCCCGGAGCAGGGGCCTGGCTCTCTCTCTCGTGTAGCTGACACACCGGCTGAGCTGGATCTGCTGAAGATTCCAGCCATTCCTCCCCCATTCCCGGCTGCAGCAGCACAGCCGCTCCAAACTTCCCTTCCCCCCCCCACCTTTGGAAGGAGGGGGGGGAGGGGAAGCTGGGGCCTTACCAGCGAGAGACGCAGGAGCTGCTCCTCTCTACACAGCAGCAGCAGGTCCAAAGAGGAAGAGCTTCAGAGAGTCTCTGCTTATATATGGTTTTTCCTCGAAGGCGGATCAACTTTTAAATTGGTTTACCTACCTATCAATCCTTAAAACTACCTGATTATTGGCTCTCTCTCGCAGGAAGGAAGTTGTATTCCTTCCTGCAGCACAGATCACTTCCTAGATTTTGACCCCTCTGGCCTAACCCAGGACAGACGGGAAGTCACAGACATTCACAGGGGCTCCAGACTGCCATCCCAGGAGCCCCCAGAGTGACAAAGAGCCAGGATGCAACACACACTAGCAGGAGCTCCATGCAGACACCCATGAATCCACAGACTGCCAAAGAGCCGGCATGTCACACACACTCACAGGTGCTCAAGAGTGACATCCCAGGAGTGTCGAGGCTCCCAAAGAGCCATGATGTCACAGACACTCACAGCAGCACCATGCAGACATCCAAGGTGTTCTCAGGCTCTCTAAGAGCCACGATGTCACAGACACTCACAGTGGCTCCATGGTGAAATCCCAGGAGTCCCCAAGCTTCCAAAAACCTGCCATGCCACAGAAACTCACATGGGCTCCATAGCCACAGCCCATGGGATCCCTGCCTGCCTAAGAGCCCAGATGTCACAGACTTTCACGTGGCTTCCAGGCTGATACCCCAGCAGTCCCCAGATTTCCAAGGAGCTAAGACGTCAAAGAAATTCCAAGGGATTCCATGGTGACATCCCCGGACTTTCCAGGCAGCCAAAGAGCCAGGACCTCACAGACACTCGCAAGGCTTCAACGGCCTTATGCCCGCAATCCCCACAAGGCCAAAAAGCACGGATATCAAAGACACTCACAGGGCCTCCATGGGGACATCGCAGGAGTCCCCAGGCTGCCAAAGAGACAGCATGTCACAGTTTCCCAAAGGGGCCCCATGCGGACATCCCTGCCTTACCCTGTCTTCCAAAAAGCAGGGATGTCACAGACACTCACAGCTGCTCCAACGGGTCATGCCAGCAGTG